>JAGDQP010003152.1:0-73702 GCA_022664845.1 Lepisma saccharinum
TTCGAAATCTTTGGTAAGAATGCAGTAATAAAACAACTTGATCAACGAGGTCCGAAACAAATGCCACCACCACGATCACCGCCTGCACTATCTGTCGTAATTAGAGGGATCCCGCCTGATTATACTGACAATGAGATTCAGGATGAACTAGAGGAAGAAGGCTTTTCGGTGATAAAATGCATCAGGATTATGTGCAGAGAAGGCCCAACCTTCGTGGTACGGGTCCTCTCAAAGTCACAAGAAACCATCGACGACCTCCTGATGAACGGTGCACAAATATACGGTAGGAAGCATAGAGTCGAACCGTCGCAAACACCACAACCACAACCAATCAGATGCGAAAAATGTCAGACCTATAATCAACATACAACTGCCAAATGTACACAACAGCTTAAATGTGGATTCTGCAGTGGGCCACACAACACCCGGCAATGCACAAATCTGGCACAAACACCAAAATGCGCACAATGTAACGAGGCCCACCCTACATACAGCTATAAATGTAAGGCAAACCCACCTGTGCAAGAAGAAAAACCTCACCTCGTCGTGCCAGTCCGAACACACGAGCAACTAGACCAGGCTACTTCCACATCTACAGAACCAACATCGGTTGACAACCCAGTAACAATCGAACAAATGCTAGCCTTTGTAACAATGGCCCTACAAAACATTCACCCGTTTCTAAGACCACACATTCTGCAACAGGTTCAATATGCAGCAAAAGCTACCCTACAAGTCAATTTCAATGCTACGTATTCAGGTCAATATGTACACTTTCATGCAACGCAACTGGCCAGCCCCACATAGATCCATGAGGAACAAGCAAAATCATACAATTTTTTACATGATGGCATTAGCTTTCTTATTTCTAAATATCAGATCAGTAACACAGAAGAAAATCCTACTTGAACAACTGCTACAGGATGAAAAAATAAACACATTTATGCTAAACGAAACTAATCTAACAGCCAAGATGCACTGTAAAATTGGAAAACAACAAATATTAAGACACGACAATAAAACCGCCACACAAAAGGCAAGTGGTGGAGTACTACTGGGATTCCAGCCGACAATAGCATACCGAAGACACCAACATAACATACCAAATCTACGGGAGCACCTAATAGTAACATTGTATTTTAAATCACTATACATCACAGTAGCAACAATATATGTCAGACCCAGGCACCCAATACCATATGCATTCTTCCAGTACATATCCAACAACTTCAGAAACTATATCATCATGGCTGACATAAACTTTCACAGCAGACCAGTCCAACAGAAAACCAGATTCAATAACTTCATAACTACAAACACTACTGCAGAAATACATAAGCTACCTCGCCACACAAGACCCATCAGTAACACCACACCGGATATAGTAATCACATCATCCAACCTCTCAAATCGCTGTCTGGTAGAAGTCTTAGACACTATTGGAAGCGACCACGACCCAATAAAACTCACACTGCGCTGCCAAAATCAAGACAACAGGAAGCAAGCACCATACAGACGCACTGTACCTCGATATGATAAGGCTAATTGGAGTGCGTACCGCACAGCAGTAGAACTAGAAACAGAGAACCTAAATGCACCTGAAACAGAAGCCGACCTTTATAAGATAGTGGATCAAATGACAACTGCCCTCCAAGATGGAGGTAAAGCACACATCCCGACCCAAACAACCGCAATATCAAAACCAAAACTACCACCACAGTACCCACCAATGTTAAAACGATCAAGACAACTATACAAAGAATACATACGTACTGGAAACTTAGAAGCCTTACGACACCATCGACAGATACAACGGTTGACCACAAACTACCTCAAAGCGTACAAACAAAGAAGCTGGATTAAAGCATGCAACTCATTAGGAGAAACGAGTCACCCGACAAAGTACTGGAAAAGATTTAAGATGCTAACTGGACAATGTACCTCCACACCATACGCATTACTTCAGAACAACACACCGTTAACAACAGACCAAGAAAAAGCCGATGCATTTGCCGAATATCTACAAGATGTCTTCACACCACCTCCACAGCAAAGTCCATACCACCATCCAGTAGACAGGCTAAATCCAGAGTCACCAGCACTTCAACCCAATATCAGCCATACTATGCCAGAAACATACCCTCTTACAGAAACCATTACCGTAGAAGACATCCACCGATCTTTGGCAAACAAAAGACACTCCGCACCAGGCATTGACAATATAAGCTACCGCCACATCAAAGAAGCTCCCGCATCATTCATGCAACTACTGGCAATAATATATACATTCATTCTACGCACCGGCTTCATACCACAGGACTGGAAAATATCAAAAACATTAATGTTCCCAAAACCAAACAAAGCAACAAATTCCGTTTCCTCATACAGACCAATACAATTAACAACAACTTTCAGCAAAATCCTGGAACGAATACTGGTCTATAGATTACACCACCACATCACAGAGCACAGCCTACTACCGATACACCAAGCTGGCTTCCGACCAAATTTCAGCATAAACGACCAACTACTAAGGCTCACAAACCTAATAGTCCAAAATTACAACTCACTAAATCCATCATGCTTAGTCTTATTTGACCTGGAGAAGGCATTCGACAAGGTGTGGCACCAAGGACTGATCTATAAACTTATTAAACTTAAACTTCCTGGGGCATATAATCGATTCACGTACCAGTTCCTCTCCAACCGTATATCATATGTTAATATAAACAACACCAGTTCTCATAAATACTTCATCTTCAGTGGTGTCCCGCAGGGTTCAGTACTTTCACCGCTACTCTACCTACTATGTGTTGCAGACTTACCAAGCCTACCGAACAATGCTCATCTGTTTCAATACGCCGACGATACTGCTTTCCTAGCTACTGCCAAAACTGTGCACAGTATAAACAACATCCTAAGCTTCCATAGCTTCGTTACTTGGTGCAACAAATGGCGACTCAAAATAAATTCAAACAAAACCCAAGCAATAGTCTTCATACCACATAACAGAAGATCCAAAGTTCATAGAAATCCAAATAAACTAGCCATTACAGTCGACCATACAACAATAAAACCAGCAAAACAAGTCACACACCTTGGCGTAACTTTTGACCACAACCTAACATGGAAACCATACCTAAACAAAGTCATAGAAAAAGCATATACCAGGCTGAATTTACTCAGAAAACTAACGGGCACCACATGGGAACTGCGTCCAGAAACAATACTCACCACTTACAAAGTCTTCTTACAACCAGTCTTAACGTACGGTTTTACAGCATGGAGCCCAGCAGCAGCCTCTTACTATGAAAAATTGAAAGTCTTGGAGCGACACGCCTTCCGAATTGCCTTCCGTGTCAAACTCCCTAGCCCAACGAGAGAGCTCTATGACCAAGTACCGTTCGAAAACATCCTAAGCCACATAGAAAAATCAAGATTAAAATACAAAAGTACAAGATACCAAAACGACCATCCACTACTCGTGGCTACCATAGAGACTGACCTGAGCTTCAACCCACGAGAGATATTAATCCAAACACCACTTTCACTACTGAGTACCATATACCAATACTCCATAACTGATCAACACGAGGACTTCGAAATGGCCAACGCGCCATCAACACCTGACTGCCCACAGTTCATAGCACCCTCGCAGAGCCAATAAAAAAACAGGAAAAAAAAATAGCTAAAATACTTCACATTTTCAAAGATTAAATTTGTCTACAGGCAACGAACACTACCCCCCACCCCAAAATATATGATGTAAGATGGTAGAGAAAACACATAGACCAGCGAATACAAATTATAAAATATAATGATCAAATTGAAAACTCACCCCTAAATGAGGGCGTAACCCTCAGAAGGAGCTAACCCGCGGGTTAGCAGCAAAAAAAATATCTAGATTTCGAAAAGGTTTTTTTTTGCAGCAAGGTAGTATAGGATCCGGCCATCAATTTCTTTAACTTTTTATCAATTTTGAAGTAATCCTTTGAATCAACAATAGTCTGCATATTGTAATATTACATATTACAGACCTATTACGCATTCGGTGGGTCTCACCAATCCTCGTTAAGAATTTAACAAATCGTTAATTAACGAATTTGAAAACACCTAAAGCTTCCTAACGAAGGTTAATGAAGCCCAACAACTCTCTCACAAAATGTACTAGTTAAAGATAAAGATGGCTGAAGTTATGTGGAGTTCTGCTCATATATCTTTTAGAACTAAAATTTTCCAGCATCATAACTACAAATAAGTACAATATTTCTTTACTATAATGCCTACTGCACGTTTATGTACAATAACCAATATTGCATTAATGCCATTCTTTGTATACTACGTTAATAACCATATTGTAACAAGTACGTTCTAAAACTCAGAATCAGCTCTGTTTACTAAGATTCTTGTTTGTTCAAATAAACAAACTAAATTTGTTCCAAATTTCTATGTTCGTTTGTGCAAATCATACGAAATATTCAGAAATAAGCAAAATTATAACCACAACAAAATAATCCAGAATTATTACTGATGGTCTAAATTCTGTAATTGACAACGATAATATTCCCTTTCGTAATATTAATATAACTATTAAAGTTTCAAGCTTTGTTTTATATAGTTACAATGAAACAGCGTAGTTAGGAAATGTGTAACGACGTAGCGATATAGTCTCGTATTAAGCTATAAAATACTCAAACCTCAGTACAATTTCTACTCGAAATTGTTATACGTATTTATTTTCAGTACTCGCAATTAATTCATTTAATTGAACTCTTGTTGAGGGAAAATAAAGTGTTGTTTGACCCTATTCTAACATTTTTATCAACCACAATCATGTTTTTTTCTGTGCGAAATCAGTCGTGACCCGATTTAACCTATGAGGGATCTTAAATAACTTTTGATACTGTGCAGTCGTATGCATTCAATATACAAAACCAAACAATGAATTACATCATTCAGTAACCTTCCGTCTAGCGGTCTCTTATAAAGCAATGTTTTAAGTTACCGTAAACCAGAGTACATGGACCCTGGTGGGTTACTTGAACCCAAAATACTAAAGTGATTTAAGTTGTTCCTGGTATTGGGCTATTGAAATATTCGACGTAGTTCTTAGTACGCCACCGATGAGCTAAGAACTACATCGAATATGTTAATAAACCAGTACCAGGAACGACTTAAATCACTTTAACATATTGGGATCAAGTAACCCCCCAGGGTCCAAGTAACCGTGCTTTACGGTAACCAAAATGATTTACTGACACATTATTGATTACTGATCTTAGCATAAGCCCAATCAAGCGCCATGAAAAAAAACGCTATTTATGTGCCTATACTCCTTTATAATAAATAATATTTACGTTCGTTGTTCACTGTTTACATAACATATTTTTATTATTTATACTAATATAAGTCCACTCTCTATTATTACACACTAATCCATGAAAAATAACGCAATAATTATGTTCGCCGTATATAACACTCCTATGTATGTATATACATATAATGTCAATGTTTAAAGCAATCCACTCTCAGGGATGGCAGAAGGATTCTTCTGGGTCACTCACACCATAATTAATATTTTCTTTGAAAATGGTTACATTAATGAGGGTCTCGGGTAAGTCGATCACTCCCATCGCGTCCTTCTGGCTTCACGCCAGACTTGTGGCTAAACAAAATAGAATGGTCTTTCCAAGTTCCCAAGTAGCACACATAAGTTGAAAATACGTGAGTTAAACGTTAGTACCGAAACGTAATTTTAACGTTGAAAATGTACCGAAATGTCCACCTGTTCAACGGTTTATTCAACATTGAATAATGGTTAAGAAGAAACATGTTGAAATCAAAAGCAGACGATGAAGAAACTAGTTCAGTACGGCAAAACTGAGAATGGTTGCTATCTTCTGGTATACACGTTTACCTGCATTGCCCGCTGCTTTCATCGGTATTAATTTTCCAACAGTAAATTGTCTAACTATCTGCTATAGAATTTAAAGCTGGAACGTTCCGCACTGGTCGTTGGGAGCTCGAAACATTACCCCTGATCCACGAAGTGGCCTTGAAAATCACAATACTTACTATTTCTTTTATGATACGAAAACGTAAAGGGCAGTCTTAAATGTATTAGAGACAAATCCGGACCCGTGGTTTTACCATCATGTAAGAATAAGAATAAAAAATACTTTCCTTCTCTCTTTGTTATGTGCCTTTTCCTTCTTTTACACTTTAACCATCGCTGCACTATTCAATTTGTATTTCTCTGTAAGTATAATGTGTTGCCTTAGAAAACGCATATGAAAACAACTCTATGTCCTAGATGAAAAAGAAAGTTGAAAACACATCACATCAACACTAAATTAAAGGTTCGTTGAAATATTGATTAAAATACAATTTGTTTTCAACATGCATATGATAGCATGAGAACCGTAGCTATTTTATTCTATTCGCTTTTAAGCACAATCGTTGGAATATAGATTTAAATTCAACGTGTTTTCAACATATAGAAAAGGACACAAAATAATAGTTTATGGCATTCAATTAGCTTTTAATGACAAAATTTCATTCCATTAAATTAGAAGAATTGCTCTGAACAAAATCTACACCATAGTTAATAATAATGGTTGAATCCATGTTTAACTAACATCATATCAAGCCTTTGTTGAAATATGATTTAAAATTAAACGTACTTTCTCAACGGATAACGTTTAATCAACGACATAAACCAACAATCAACGTTCAAAATACATTTGTGTGCTACTGGGGTTAGCTATGGGCAATGGGGGAATGAGTTTTGTCGCAAATTTTGGATAGCTGATAATTGTTTGGTTAAATAACATTCACGTTCATATTGAATAGGAGGCACAAAAATATTAAATCACAATTATGTTTCACAACAATTTAATTAAGGATCACTTACATCAGTAAAATATGAAATATCAGAAAGATAGATAATCCTAGGTTTCCAGTGAGTTCGCTGACATTGTTGTCTTTATTAAGCATAATTCCACTTATAAAGTGATCAGTGGAATAAAGTTCATTCTGTTAATAAGGGGATGTCATATGTCATGTATAAAGGTCGACACAAACTATATTTGTTGGAGAGACTACCAATACGAGGAATCAATATCACGCAGAAAATGTAGATCCATGAACAAATATTTGTTTTTTCTAATCACGAGAGTTTGCAAAGGTGAAGTAATATCGAGTTATTTAGCAATAGCTAATACAGTGATAATTCTATTTTGTAACCTAGACAATCGAATGGATGTACACCCAAGCATCGTTTTCCAGAAGACTAAAACGTCTCGAAAGTAGATAAAAATTAAGGCAGAAGAAACGTTAATATGATTCAAATTGAATGACACAACACAAATCATTCTCAAAATATTTACTGATTTCATCAGACTTTTATAAATTGATGTTCAACATTAAGTGACGTAAGGTGTTAATTTTAATAGACCACGCTAGATACGAAATATTATGACAGACTCTTAGAGAGAATGAATTCAAAGTGAAATATACGATGAGTGTATGAGTCGAGTTTTAACTCTATCATATTCATTCTGACCTTCCATAAACATTTCACATTTAATATTTAAGGTCAGTGATCAAAGTAGACAAATATTTACACCGTAACACATGGAATCAAGTTCTCGTAGTATTTGCTTCTAATTCTATGATTCGGAGATTAGTTCAATGAAGTCTCTATGATCCTGTAGTTGTTATCGCTGATTTGCGAAAAATGCTGGAAGCCAGTACTGGTACGAGTTCAATTTACGTCTTCATCCTGTTTGAAGTTTTACATGCTATTCGTCAGTGTTACAATGCAAATACCAAAATAGAGGACTCGAAAGAGTACTTGTCTAGGGAAGTCATCTCTCGAAAATATCATTACTTCTACCACAGAAACCTTTTAAGTCCATTACAATTTAACTAATTCAAAGGAAATAACAGTTATGGGAGAAAAGGAACAAGTTCAGTCTTCTTAAAAATCATATACGGTAAATTATTCTTAATACTTGAACATAATTTATGGATCGCATATCTTGGTATTGATTAAAATAGTGTTAGTTTCATTCTATATTTATCTACTATATAAGACACAGCATTCTGACTAGGCTTATTATACTTTAATATTCAAGAAACAAAACTAAAGCGTGACAATTTCGGAAGTATATCACCTGCTTCAGACTTATACAAAACACAAATACTGTCGGAAATACAATTTTTGATTTCAGCCTTAATATGTATGCAACCCATCTAACTCTTGTGCGTTGCAGTGCAGTATGCATATGAGATTTCAAGTATAAAGGTTAGCAAGAAAGTTATGCTTTTTTTCACCCACCACCTTAGAACATCGATATGTCACCTAAGACGTACCTGGAAGATAAAAAATAGTCTCCACCAGCATCGACGACCTTCTACCAACGTTCTGGAATGCCATGGATTCCACCGCGGTAGAACTTGGTGGGTCGTGAATCGAAGAAGGTATCAAGTGCATTTTGCACCTCTACTAGGGATTTGAACTGGCGCCCTCTAAGGTGATTGTCCAAGGAATGGAACAGGTGAAAATCGGACAGTGCAATGTCCGGGGATTATGGCGGATGCAATAGTGTTTCCCATTCAAGGCATAGAATGGTGTCCCGGGTCATCCTAGACACGTGGGGCTTAGCGTTGTCCTGTAACAGGAGGACCCCGTCGCGATTCAGATGGCTCCAGAGTTTTGAGTTTTTCTTGAACACGGATCAACTGCTGACAGTACACAGTTGTATTGATGCTTTGATCAGCTGGTACCCATTCCCGATGTACGATGCCGCGAGCAGTCCACCAAACACACAGGACCTTCGCACAGGACAGGATATACAAAGAAGTTTAGTATATCTTCATCCAGTTGTAGAGGACATATTCTCATGTTTCGTCTGAAGACTGAGAATGTACAAGAAGGTTTAATTTGTTAAAAGCATATAAAATACGCAATTATTATGACATTACATTACATTTGATTCATGCTCCAAGGCATCTCCGATATAAACCTTATATTCCCTCTGCCGTCAAATCCACGTCGTTTGAATTTAAATTTAATTTAAGGCATTTACGTAACTTTGGCTCAAATGGACCACGCCGTTGCGAATTCCATTACACTTAACCAAAATAACGTAAATCACGAATATGATATTGCAAAGAAATATCGTACCAAAGTGATAAACCTAACCACTGCAGGTGGATGGAGCAGAATCTAGATGGGCCACATAAAGAAAAACTAACTTGGCTGTCGTGGCCCCTCATTGGAAAAACGGTGGTTAAAATCAACAAACGGACAAACATCATTGGTGGAACAATTTGAATTTTAATGCTGACGGAAAGGAACAAACATATAATGTATAATGTCTCTCCTGTTTCCCATCCAGAGAAACAACGTGAGGTATGCCGGTACTGGAATATTGACGGCCTGAGTCAAAGTTGTCCAAAAGCATTAAACATAAATTTAAAAATCCAATATTGAATACAAAGATAAGTATTCTAAAATTAAAAGTGATATATGCTGGTTGTAGAGGAAGGGCCTGAAATCTCGTACTTACAAAAAAGGAATTCCATATTTGGAATGCTTTTTGTGTAAGACAGGAAAAGATCTCCAACATCGACCGATATTAAAATTCATACGTTTGGAATGTGTCGCAGTTGTAAATTTGAGAAGTATAAATTCTGTATTAACTGTTATTTTTAGCACTCCCAACGTCAACAGATAAAAGGGACATCATTCTTCAGATATGGTGGGGTTTGGGCAATGTTTCTGGTTCAGCCCATAAACCAAAATAAATAAATAAACCATAACAAATAAATGAAATTATATTACTGAAGGTTTATCTACGCCATTACGTACTAAAGATAGACTATGATTTAAACAGGAAAGGAATAACGCTCTGGGATTTATAAAGCCTTGTCGAAAGTTCGTGTTTCTATACTGAAAATAGAAAATCCACAATACTACACGGTCACAGAACTTACTATTCTGTACCGCTAATCAGAAACCCGTGAAAATAATCAGCAAAATTATTTATCGAACTACAAAACCTCGGTACTAGTAAATGAGTGAATAAATCCGTATGCTATTTCCACTACAGTTTTCTTCTGCTTTCAACATCTCGGTGCTAACAAATGCCCCTTTGTCCTCCTCTGTAAGCGTTTGCAATTTTAGGGTGGACGAGGGATATTATCGTGATTTTTTGGACGTCTGTTAACCTTTGGGAATACGTGGAATAAGTACACTGTTGGCGAAAGATAAATTCGCTATAAGAATATCGTGGCAGTTACCACCAAATTCCGATTGTGGAATTTAGCATGCCAACACACCGTATTTCGTCCCTTGTTACAAAACGTGCACCATCAATTATTTTAATCCGTTTGTGTACATAAATCAAATGTATAAATTAATGACTAGTAATAAAGCAATCAATTGTGCTAGTCAAGACTAGTAGAACACAATGAACGGAGCATGAACACACCCCGTAAAAATCATAATTTCCTCTTCATTCTTAACGACGAATTAGAAATTGTATTAATTAGTTGTCAATAATTAATTATAATTATATACTTATATCTGAACGCGAGAAGTTACTAAGTGAAATGAAAAGTGATAAGTAAGTTTAATTCTTGCATTAGTGAATGTTTATGTATTACAGAAACATAAAATTAAAATAATTAATGAATGCCATCTACTGGCAAATAGTGAAATATTTACAATATGCCACAACACTGCTTATAGTTACACACAGTATACAAATTCCAAGCTTTGTAGAAATGTTAAATGCTGGAGAATAGTTGGTTGTCAGATGTGAGGATTTGCATTAAAGAAGTATAAACATCAGCTCTGAAACTGTGATTAAAAACGAGATAATAAATTTTGAAACATCTTCCAATAATATAAATGAGGTGCATCGCCATAATGGCTTTTAATTTCCTACACCTTGGAGCTGTAGCTATGACAAAACAAAGGGGAGGGGACAGAGGGACTTTATTTCCCCTCAAATAAAATCTAGAGTAAACTTAAATTCATAGGATGTATTGCACCGAAAGTCCTGAAAAGAATCTGAAACAATCCGTACAAACTTTCTCATATATTTTATATTTACATAAAAGAGCCGATAATATTTCTTGAAATAGGATTTAAAAATTGCAAAGAGATAATGCTGCCTATTTATTATTCCTTCATGACAAAAGTGAAATATATCGTTACCTTGGAGCCAGAAGGAACTATGTCTAATTTTGGCAAAATTGCCTTCACTTTGTAGTCTAGGACCTTGCACTGAAGACCATCAACCCCAAAAATAATATCTCACAAAATGATTTCCAAGTTGCTAGAAACGATAGAAATGTAATGAATTTAAACAGGCTTTAAATGGAACTTCAGACTTTAAAACTGTTTTTTTCCTCAAAAGTAGCTGAAGTGGACACAATTCCTTCTGGTTTCAAGGCAACGATATATTCGTGTCCTGGTCCCTATTCCCCACTCGCGAATTCGGGAAAATTTTAAACACTAAAAAAATAGCATGGACTAAATAGATGACTGTTAACATTTTGTAAAAGTGTTCTTCTTAACTCACGAAATTTGGACATTTTGGTTCTCTTCACAAATTCTGAACACTTTGCAAGACATTACACCATTTAATTCATTTATTTAAGAAACTAATGCCTAAACAATCTGAAAATAATATCTTCAGAAACCCATAATCGAATTTGCGTTGCACAGAGAATGTTACAATGTAGTATGCTTTGTTCTCTACCGATGGCAGCATTTTTTCGAACATGGCTTGTTATGTAGGCGAAAAATTCGAATTACATTATCGCAAGGATCTTCATTGTGTGCCTTTAGCGGTATTCGCGGTGAAACGTTTTGTGAAAACAAGTCAAACACGTGAAATATCAATGTACCCAAAATCTCTCTATCGTACAGAGCAAAGCAAAGTTTCAAATGCAGACTGTGAGTGATTCTTTTTAAAGATTTTCTGTGTGGTGACTAAGAATTGATTAAATCTGACCATGACAAATTTGAAGCAGCCCTCAACATGTGCCTACGAAAACTCAGCTGAATGATTAAAAATTAAATTCCTTCTTATAGTTTGATACTTGATTTGTAAATGTCGCAGAAGAACGTAAACATCTTGTATAATTAAATATATAAGTAACAGTATTCTCAGATGGTTATTTCTAAAGAAATTCACTTCGTCTAGGATTCTAGCAGGACGCATTAACACAAGGATTATATCTAAAGTTAAAAATGCCATTAGAAACGATTAATACGTTTCAGGTACCCACAAAATTTACCATTGTACTCGCGAAATTTAACCTACTCACTATTTTTTAACATTTTTCACTCACGAAATATAAACAACTTTATTAAGGAAATTCTACTGTCTGTACAAATAATAAATATAATTAGCTAATTTATGTATGTCGTACTTTAGTTTATCATGGATTTACTAAACAAATAATAGTTTGATACATGTTTGCGGATTATTGCATAGAATAATGCATTCTTGCTGGAACAGCTGGTAGGTCTATTGATGCAACAGAGCATGAGAAGCTGAGTTAAACAATGATATAAAACAAATTTAAGGGATTCAAGGTAATATTAAAATAATCTTAAGCCATGTTAAAAGTTGTAAAACACTTTAATAAATATTGAAATATCTTAATTAGAGAAAAACTTTAGGAATCTCATGTGGCGTAATTGAATCATAAGGAATTGTAACTAACCTTAAAGCTTCTTAAAACACATTAAGAAATCTTAAGGAATTAAAAGAGAAGCTACCAATTATTTAATAAACTTGAGTAATTGTGAGGACTCGTAATGAATAAAATGTTATCAAAGCTAATTTTAAGAACTTTTAATAATTTTAAGGGCTCTATCAAGGAATAATAAGTAATGTTGAGTTAACAAATTTTAAAACGCTTAACTAGCTATAAGGAATCCTAAGGACACTAACGGATTGCGAGAGAAAATTAAGTTTGGTTAGAAAATTAAAGGAATCATAAAGAACGTTAAAATTATTAGTGACTGTTAAGGAATATTAGGGAATATTAGGAAGTCTACATTAAACTTAGGAATATTTAAATAATTTTAACCGATCTTAAAAAAATTAAATAATTTTGGAAAATCTCAGTATGAATAGCAGCACGAACCAAACGTGAGTGCTTCCCAAGCGCTAGTCAATGTTAGAAACCATAACCATTAGACTATAAGGACTGGATATAGCAAAACTTTGTTTATTCTCTTCCGATAAATTAAAGTTCTTTGAAACATTTCTAAATAAAAAATCTGCTTTTACTTCAAATATTTGAGCACTAAAGGAAAGCTAGCTTTAATGTCATTTTCAAATCGAAATGAATAATTTTTATTCGATAAATAATTATAATTCTTTCTTAAAGATAGAAACAGGAAATTAATTAATTTTATTATGCAATACTACACTTCCATGATAAAAAGAGTAATCAAATACCTATCAGATTGACCTATATTTCCATTAAAAATACACGCAGAGGAAACATTTCTTTAATGAATATTGAACGTGTTGTTGTTTTCGTTTGTAAATTCTGGAGCAATGCTTTAAACATATTTTTTCAGAAGAAAGCATCCAATATTACATCATAGAGTGCGGTAAGAATTACTTCTCAAACAAGATTAAAGACTTTATATTTGTTATACAATGAGGAACATATCTCGTTTAAGAACTTTCGTTGAATAATGTGGGGATACCAAAATAAAATTAGCTTCTGATTCATTCATGCACAACGAACAAACTTATGTTAGAACAAAAGCTGCCTAATGGAACTTTAGTACCCAAGGAGGTCAAGTGAGCTCAACCAACCGCATAAAAATACACTTTACAATGCGATCTTCAGATTTACGTTTCTAATAAGCGTTTCTAACAAGTTTGCTTTGACATTATTCATAGTACAATACAGAATATTAATTATGCATAGCAAGCTGATATCATAGTAATTATGCAATTCTGTCTTTAGAAGCGTCCTCTCAGTTCTAACAGGTAATCGTTGCTACTGTACACTATGTGACACTATCATGTGTATGGTGAACAATTTTTTATTATTGTTCAGAATATTAACAATATTGTAGAAATTTCTCTTATTTGAGTACATACCTGCTAACGTTTCTGGTGTATGCCATGCGCGATATACAAATGTTGAATTTGAAAATATTATCTCTGCTTTCTTACCTGCAAAGAAATATCACAAATTATTGAATATATTAAATACAAAAGTTCGGTACGTAATAGAATATAACGTTGCCAGAAATCAGTCATAAATTATACTATTCAATAAATTACAGAAACACTGGTTCTAAGAGCAGCTAGTAATCCATTTGTTTTCACTACCGGTTGGTTCTTTGTATAATAAAACCAATTTAAGCAGCTTGGCAACTGGAAAATCGGGACTCGATTCACAACAAGTTTGAAATACTTTTTTGTATGTCTCTGTAACTCAGGCGGTATTATGTCTGACTATAAAATGAGCAGCCCGAGTTCAAATACTGGTGGGGAAGCTGGAGACTTTCTTCAGTGCATCTATGTCTAGAGCTTTGAAGTGGACTTATCCTGGAATCAAATTGAGTACCATGGTATTCTTCGTCTCGTGGACACTTTTGGCCAGATTCAAATTATCTCTAAATATTACTGCATGTCCACTCCCAATTTTGAGTAGGAAAATTAACGAAAATTTTAGTTAAACTCAATTACCTCAAAACAGAAACAAATCAAAAAGTGAACCATGTAAATGATTCAGACAATTTTTGATTTATAATTAATTTTCAAACAAATACATTACTATCGTAACTTCGGCAGGGTATAGGTCTCTAGGTACGATGAAATGACACTTTACATACATTAGTGACTTTGAGTCTACTATGGTCCTATACTATGTTCTAGTAAGAAGTAGATTGATAGTTTTAGTGTAGTCTAGAATACATATCTATTTAAACATACCACTTTAATGGAAAATACTCAAAAATGATCCTGACTTGCTGTGTAGACTTGAAATGAAATAGAAAACATCTTTTTGACCAAACTTGGTGGGAGTAGGGTACATCAGGAAAACACCGGAACCCATGATTAAAAGTACTTTCGTTCATAAAGACAAACGCAGTGGCCAATATTTTGGTTCTTAAGAATCAGCATTTATAGTGTGATCTAAGTAGAAAAACACACGTTTAGTTATAACATGTTTGTAATAGTAGAAAACAAATACAGATTAAATCACATTGGATGAATCTTTTAGAGGGTACGTTCGTCATTGCCACCATCTTGAATCATGTTCGACTATTTTAAATAGGAAGGGGTCATGTAACATATCAAACTGGGCGAGTTTACCAGAAATACATTGGTGAAGTTAGATTTTCCATCAATGTATTTTTGAAAGAGATAATGAGATGTGACATTAGTATGCAATGTTGATTGAAAAATCCAGAAATACTCTGTTTTTTTTAAACAATGCAATCAATGAAAACCCAATACAGAAGTAATGAGCACTGTGTAGGTATTTCGCAATACTAATTTGTTGTGTATTGGGTTTTCATTTCTTGCATTGCCTCAAAAATAGCAATGGATGAATTTGTCAATCAATTACGCATACTAGTGTCACATCTCATTATCTTTCTCAAAAATACATTTATGGCAAAGCTGAATTCACTAATATATTTCTGTTAAAATGCTAGCCTAGATTCATATGTTACATGACCCCCTTCCAATTTAAAAAATAGAACAAGATTCAAGATGGCCAACTTACTTCAAGATGGCGACCATGAGATATAAGAGATAGCACATTCACTCAATATCGATTAATATATATTTACTTTCCATTATTACCAACATTTTATAACTAAGCGTTTGTTTCCCTACTTAGGTTACAATATAAATGCTTAATCTGATGAAACAAACTTTTGTCCAGTGGGTCTTTATGGATCAAAGCACTTTTAATCATGCTTTCTGGTGGTTTCCTCTTGTAACCTATTCCTCTACCAACTTTGGTCAAAAATGTCATCGATAGGTTTACTTATAAGGTTGCAAACATTCTTCTCACTATGAAATATTTTGGACGTTGTTTCTCTGAAGAAAATGTTGAACACAAATATAAACTGTTCGGCACTTTTAACGAAAGTTATCCTGGGAGTACTAGCCACAACACAGGGCTCTATTTGCTTTAAGGCGTAAGTTGTCCGAAGCTGGAACAAAAATGTTCACAAAAGAGGATCATTTATCCTCTTAATTTAACTGCGTTGTGTTTGTTGCATCTAAATTTTATGATTAATGGTGATAAAGTTCGATTTTGTAGCATATTGATGTTTTGTAGCATACTGATGTAATTAAATCATTTCTGCCTGTTGGTTGTCAAAAAGTAAGTCAATGCAAATCAAATAAGTCGAAATAACATTAAGGCATTTTGCGATAATTCAATTGGAATGGAACCATAAGTTAACGAAGAATATGATAACAATACACTTCCAGTATTTCCTAGGTTTAACCTGTATCATCATTCATAATCCTGTGTTTTAATAAATATGTCTTTGAAGTTTGCTTTGCAAACATTTTTCTTATCAAATGCCACGTTTCTCTTAGCGTTAGTGGATTTGTATATGTTCACCTTATTCCTATACTAAAACTCGTTCAAAGACGACGCTCAACCCCCCAGTTGCCGTAGCTCTTTGTTAGAGCGTAGCATTCGTGGGTCATGTGATTGATCCGAGGTGCCGACCATCCCGACAGGTTTTTCCAAGGAGTTTGTTCAATGATAGTAGGCAAATACCGGGATGTTACCTTTAACCCTTGGCCAACGCCATCCCGCATCCTTTTATCTCCCCTATGCCGGTCTGAGCGTTAGATGCCTAAACCCCATAAGTAAAATTCCCATACATTCAGACCACAGCCAACTAAATATTTTTCGAAATCTTTCACTAGAAGAACCTTGAGTTCGGAGGTAAGCGATTTAAACGAGACTGTAAAGACGTATGTATGGAAGAAGGTCACCTAAAAGCTCACTCATTATCGTTAATACTATTAGCATAAGTATTTTGTAAGATGCCGTTAAGCAACTTTAATTGTATTTAAAATTTTCGTTCTTTTCTCAGCCACACAAGAAAGCCTCATCACAACCTTCTTCTTTCACAACTTCGTTCCAATGTTGTCAACAGTAAACCAACTAAACGTACCTAAGTCAAATTCTACAGTTGGCTAAAATACTTTGTTACTAATGAAAACCGCTTTCACTTTTGTGGCTAGACAGGAGTGACAAGTGGCTAAAACCTTACAACAACATAAGAACAATTCTAATGTCCTGAGCCAAAGGTGCCAAAGTATATAAAATAAATTTAGAATTCTTAGATATTCTAAATTTAGAGATTAAATGAGATTGCAAACTGGCTAAAAATAGGAACAAAGTGTTCCTATAGGTTGTCATCACTGCTTCATTTAAATTTCTGCTTCATATAATGCAATATCATATACAAATATTTTCCAACGCTTTTTGTGGAATCCTCCTCCAGAATATTTAATTTCATTATCCGATATGAAAAGTAATCATCTTATCAGTGTATAAAACTTTTTGAAGCAGGAAATATTACCTGGAATCAAGATGAGGAATTCTTGTAACTATGTGGGTTCCTACTTTCTGGAAAGCTGCTATTGTTTAGATGGTCTTATATTTCCCTTTCCACAAGCTCAACAGTTGAAAGCAGAAATTTTTACGAAGAAAATTATGAGAGAAGAAAGAAGGTAGACCATGAAAAGAAATTCTTTTAATTTTCCCATCCAAGTGGTAAGATTCGAAGGAAAGGGGAAATGTATAGTAGTATTTGTGCGCATGTGTGTTCGTGTGTGTGTGTGTTTGCAAGAGAGGAAAAGAGTGAGGGTCTCATCTCTTTCGTGCTTGTTCAACTTGAAGGGTTGTTCTTGTATTAAGAGAAGCAGAATCAATTCTAAGTCTTTCCATGAATAAAATCGCATCCCGCCCTGTAAAAATAACATATTCCTTGTACATGTGGGTAGACCGATTTTAATATGGTTTCCTTTAACACAAAGAGAATATGATTTTCTGCAACTTAAAAGATCTATACTCAAATCGATTTATCTATTCCAAATTTATTTGGAAGAAAACATTTAAAATTGAGTACAGCTTTTGAAGCTGACTATATATTTTATAACCACATATTCTCTAATGGTGTGTGTTTTCTGCAAAATCATGTAAAATATGTATAATAAGTTTTGGTAATTTATTATGATTTTAGAAAAAGATTTCTGTATACTAACACATTTTTTTCTCAATATTACTTGTTAATCTCTTGTTGCACACATTTAGTTCACGAAATATCTTGAGATCCTCAGGCTGTCACCATACGTCTTTAATATATACACCGAGATAAGTGACCGATTTCGTATATTATGGGCATTTTAATTGGTTAAAGCTATCACAGAAAAGTATGACTTATGTTCTATCTATCCTCGCTTCCACAAAACCCTTTCTTTGAAATTTAACTGGTTTATGAGAACTGCTTCTTAACACACAGTTACTTGTAAAAGCATGCACTTTAAAAGTGCAGATAAGCGATTCAAAAGGCAACTTCTTAGGTGTTCAAACAGTGAACATAAAATGTGCATAAATGCTTTTGCTGTGTAATAAATAAACAGGTTCTGAAACTCTTCAGCGGAGTGTTCTTTCTGAATTCTAGAAACAAAATATTAAAAAATTTAAACAAAAAACTGGTTTGTTGGTGGAATGATTTAGTTCCAGGATCAAAGTTTTTATCGAGCATCTAACGTAAAACAATGTGCAGCAGCGTCTTTGCGGTCGATGTCATATGGATAAAAGTTTTTGGAACGTTTGTACTTTTTTATTCCACGTATTTCCTTTTTGGTGGATTCTGCATTCCAAAGTTAATTTTTTACATTACCTATTCTTCTTTTCTTTCTTGGTTTGAAGTAAATGTTCTCATAAAGGACATTGACTACATATCTTGTGCTTGCTGTTGTTCTTTCATATTTAACTTTCATTGAATTGCTTTCACTCTACAATCCGAGTCTCATCAATTTCCTCCAGATAAACTAAACACCATTTTAGTCCAGAGGAAATTAGGAATAAAAACATAACATCGACGTTAAATACATAATAATTAATGAAAAGATAATCAATAAGTTGAAAAGGCTTATCTCAAACAGTTATTAACTAATGCTTTGGTAAGCGAAGGCACGGAAGGTAATTACATTTTCATTTCCATTGTGCATTTTCAGTTTACGCATTTATATATAAGACAATTTGTATCTACTAGTAAGGCGAAGAGTTTTGATAATAAACGGGAGAACTAGATTCCTTCGTTCATGATGATTCTTAAACTTACCGTTTCTTATACTATAAACAACTTCATGAACTCTTTTTAAGTTTCCATACATATTGTTTAACTGCAACTAGTAAAATCTAGAGATTTTGGACGCTGATGGTATCTGGTGCCCTATTTTTTAATCTCTCTTACATAAATAGTCAAGATCCTTTTTCTCTCTTCTTAAGGTGAATTTGATTCGATATAAGACAAAAGCACAGTATTTTCTAGGAATGGAAAAACGGAGCACATAGTAAATATTGGAATGTGTTCCCCAGCATAATTTCTTCTGTCTAACCTCTTGCAATATTATTTTATTGCTTAACTTTGTACGACTGCTATTGATCCATACGTCAATGTTTTCAAATCATGTTATTAAGGTTTACTAGATAAGTTTTCGCCGATGGAAGACTGTAAAGTTAAAAATGGAGGACTGCTGTGGATGTTTGTCATTCAATGGACGACAACTAAGCTAATAAGTAAACATGTCGATGCTTCAAAGTGCTTTACTGACCAAACTTGGTAGAGGAGTAGGGTAAATCAGGAATCCACCAGAAAGCATGACTAAAAGTGCTTTCGTCCACAAAGCCGGGCGAAGTGTCCAAAAGCTTTGATCATAAGAATAGGCATTTCTAGTGTGATCTAAGTAGGAAAACACACATTTATTTATAAACAGTTTTCTAATAACGGAAAACAAATAAACATTGATGAATATTTGGTAAATGCGCTATCTTTTACAGGGTGCGTTCGTCATGACCAAACAATTTGCATATTAGACTTGAAAATTTACGTTGATCACCAGAAGAAAATTGTTCAAAATACAATAAAGAATTGTACTATGATAGATAAAATTATAGCGTGTATATTAAAACAATTGAACAAGCAGTTGAATAAATATATATATGTATTAATTCATACCGCCGATACCTTTGAAAATAATCCAGAAGGCTCCTCCTCAGGAAGAGATTAAAAATATTAGGCTCAAATTTTATTGCTGATTGCAACAAGACGTCAATGCAAACAAATAATTTTAAAAAAAATCACTGATAGGGCTTACATAGGATTGGAAAGTAATCAATGTCAGGAAATAATATACAAGATCATATATCATTCGATATGTAATGTATGGTAGTTTGGTGTTCATTATCGAGGTATACTACAACGAGTGATCAATTCAAAACATATGGTAGGATATGTGAGGTTTTCTCTACATTAATACTCGATGAGCAAAAAGTATCATACGCTCCCTTAAGATGGCTCTAGTATGCGTTTCCAAAATTCCTACCTCAAATGTATTTTAGTACTTTGATTTGTAATTTCGTTTCCAATATTTAAATTTTGTCTAAATTCTACAAAAAAATGTTTCCTTTTCTCCTTGTAGTATGTCTAAGTATATTTGGTTATCTTTCGTCCAGTCCTCCATTCCATCCACTATACGCATCTTTTATTAATTCCGTAGTATATCATGTTCCATATTTGTGATATATAAAATTCCATATTTGGTTGTAAACACTGAAAGTGATTTATCGGAAATTTGTCGGTTATCTTGATACGTTTAAGTGGTGATGTAGGTTCGAGACAATATGACTTACATATCCTGACGAGAGGTTGGTCTTCGTTTTGAAGTCCGCTGTGAGCGAATGCTGAGATGGAGGTTTGTATTAAGATTACTAACAAGTGGTCTTAATTCTCCAGCGAGCAATTCTCTTGCTAAGATACAAGCCAACGAAGAGTAGTCGTCGAATATAAAATAGCTAACAAATGTAGAATTTCAACAAACAGATTCGGTAAACATACCGTATTCCCAAAACTATGCTCATGCTAGCGGATTCCTACGAGAAAACTGCATATTTTATTATTTCACTCTATTAATCTGTAGTAGAGTCTAGACCTAACAAGCGGAGGTAGAGTGATTAATTATTTGAATATCAATGTCCTCGGTTCATTGGATCCTTTTTATTAATCTGATAGTGCTACCTTCTCCTTTAGGTAGTAACTTTCTCTGTTTCAAAAATTTACTGTACCACTTCAATGAAAGCAAATACAGACAGGACGTAACTCAGTTGGTAGAATGTGGACATAACAATCAGAAGACCCTATGATTGATGCCGACTAATATTGTTCCAGTGCTCTTTCTCATTCACACCAGGCTAATGACGGGATGATACCTTAATACTAGCCCGTCACCGACTGCCTTAACCCATACTTCCCCTACCCTATTCCGATCTGAACCAAAGCTATCTAAAGGTCATAAATAAATTTAAAAATTTCAAAGCAGCTGAAGAGAAGCTAATTTTAGAATCGGGTTTAACTACCTCAATTTTCTGACTATAGTTACTCTGGTGTCTAAAGTTCGAATTTCATTTTCCTTCCGTAAGCTTTTGTGACGCCCTAGGTAACACTGACGGAAGTCAGACATTATAAATCCGGAAACGCTAACCATGAAGTGGCCCTAGCCTGTTCACAACCCCAGCTGGATGACGTTACCTGAATAATCTCCGACCCAGCATTTACCTGAGTACAATATTTGCCACAAACGGGAAACGAAATAAAAGAAAACATATAGTCGGAATTCATTAAATAAAGGAAAATTTATAAAAAAAATACACTCAGCAGAAACACAGACGAAAGGCGGAGAGAACAGTCAAACTACGCACTACCCCGCTTCGGTCTTACAGCCGTTAAAGTCACATCGCATCGACGAAAGCATGTAAGGCAAACAGGACCGAGAAAGGCAACAAAAGGTCAACTAAAGTTGGCAGTTTGGTTAAGAAAACACAAAAAGGGGGTGAGTGTGTGGAGGTAGCAGAAAGGTCACACATAAGCATACGCGATCTGAACATGCAGCAATACTTAGATCATTTCATTCCACTCCGGCCGTGGCAAGTCGTAAAAGCATATAAACAGGATATAAACATGTGTAAAAAAATTCAAAGAAACATCAACTTATACCACATTCTGCATTATTTAAGCCAGAGGACGATGCACATAAGCAATGCACAAAGAGAGAACATAGCATGCGCACAGAAACAGAATAACTGAATTTCTATACCAACGGTCGACCATTTTAAAGAAGGGTTTTCCATTGTTTGTCCTCAGTCACGCGAAGCAAATGCTGGGATTGAATCTTCAACTTAAGCCCTGACTGACTCCGTACTTTATTTAATTCCATTTGCAGTTATTGTGTTGTGCAGGATTAGATTTATGTCAAAATTGGCTCTGCCATTGAGTTTCTTGGAACATTCCACAACAGATTGATATATCACTTAACCCAGTTACATTTTTAAATTTTTGAAGCCCTGACAAGATATCCGCTTTCAAGTAGGCTGCCATTAATATCATATCCTTCTGTCCAGTATCCATTACTTGCCTTTTGTTTTCAACATATTTAACTGTTTCTGAAAGATTCACTTTCATCTCTATCAGTTCATTTCCTCCTGTCTCCTTGCCGTTACTTATTGTCTAAAAAAAAAACTATAATTTTGGCTATGAATGTTTACATAGGAACTATACTTGCATACGAATTTTCATCAAAATTGGGCTCTTTAGCCTGTTGAGTGTTCCTTGTAAAATTAACTTCTTTTAAAAGAGATAATAAATCCTTCATGCATATTAACTACGGAGCTTCACCCGTTTTATTTTTCACGCAAGGAAAATATATCACAGAAGCAGAAAACATGGGAAACATGAAATGCAGTCCGGTTTCAATGTATGCACAAAAATGTTCATGCCAATAAACAGACCCCGTTTGATGTTTTCACTAAGAAAATAGTTTATAGCTGAAAGTTAAACAAGGACAGATTCCGAACACCCTTTAAGCCTTTGGGGATATATCTGAGTAAGTGTAAATATTATCGTATAAGGAATCATAGTCAGAACATTTTATCGATAGACAGTGAACTGCTCTCTTCTGATGAGAGACAACAAACATGCTTCTAAGGAAAGCAACGATGTAAAAAAGCTTTAATAAACTTTCCATTGGATGGGAAGTTTGACTAAGAATTGATTTGACTAAGAATTGTATCAATTGGACGACTGGAATACTCTTATAATGCACATGCACACGTACCTCAGGTAAGATTGGAACTTGTAACCTCGTGCACGGGCCATTGAAATCGAAAGTAATGATACAAGGTAGATAATAGTTTGTAGCTGTTATACTTTAAAAATAGCTTTCTTTTCAAATCTACTTTACGCTAACGATAGATGACATACAAATAAAATATGAACTAAAAGAATGGAACTTGTTTCAGACAAGGGATTTAAAAGTCTACCATATTCGTTCAATCCACTGGACTTCTTTGTGTAATTAAAAGATAAAAACTTTACGCCTAGCCATGTGACGAAGTCCAGTGGATCCACGAAATAGAGTATAATGAAGTTTAAATTCTTTGGATCTTCATTAGGCGTATTCCCTTATTTTATTCTACAGATGATGGTGGCACTAGGGTTTGATAAAATATTGAAATTAACAATATTTAATGTTTATAATGTTGATATTTTTGAAGATTTGTTAAACAATATACATCATTCGATCGCAGTTTGGTTGCGTATTTTGTATTGAATGAAACTATCATTTTTTCTGAAAGCTGTTATAACTCAGTTTCTCGTTTCTAATTTAATTTAATTTATTTTGGAACTGTAGAATCACCTTTGTGTCACCTCAGCCCTCATTATTTTGTGCAATACCTGTATTACATCCAACAGTATTAAACCTGTAGTGACCTAGAATAGAGTGCAAACAATCTTCGTCATAAAACATAATCTAGTATCCTTACGTTATAATTCTTTTTTCGAAATGGATTTCGCATCTGGTTGAAAACTCACAGTGGAGTTTGACCTAGTTTTCTTTAGTTAAAGTCAATTAAAACAGACTTATTTCTAATAACATGTACTTAATAGATATAACTACCACTACAGTCAATAATTTCGTGGACTGGACGCAGTGTGGTGCTAGTGGTGTACTACAGCTGAGACGTGACGCCCTGTAGGAATCAGTGGAGGTTCGTTTCTCCACCCAGCAAGAGGCAGGTGTATGCATAAAGTGTAAACTGTCTTTGGTGTGAAAGGAGTTGAATGCGCCCCAGCGGGATGTCGCAGTTTGAGCAACGGGCAAACATCAAGCTTTGCCAAAACTAGGGAAATCCGCAAAAGAAATGTTGCAGATGATCAGCCAAGTGTACGGTGACAACGCCCTGGGCCACAGTACTGTGTTTAAGTGGCCCCAACAGAAAGATTTGCGGAGGGGAGAAACAGTTTAGAGGGTGATGAACATACTGGTCGGCAAACAACAATCCGCACTGAACGTATGATCAAAAGTGCAAATTATTCTCAAACTTCTGATACAGTCCAAATACTGTGAAACATTTCCCTGAGCCACAGGTATCGTGGAACCATATTTTGCCTTCTTTACAATGAATACATTTTTTTTTGTTCGTGTTGCCAATAAAACTCCACAATCACTATATAATTGTCTCCTTGATGGCGCGCCTTCGTATTATTCTCTTGATACATAAATTCTTTAAGCAGACAGTCATCTCTCTTGACTTGTGTGGCTGATTCAGCATCTACGTAATATGTTTAATCTCACTTTTGTCTTTGAAATTTACGTTTTCTTCCTCCGAAGTTTCTTCAAATTCTACCAGCAATCCCCGCTTCAGAATAAGAGTCTTGTTGCTAAACAGTTTCATAAATCATAATTAGCCGCTGTACGTTTTGCATCTACAGAACATCAGCCACACTCTTTGAGGATAAGTTAGTCTCGGGTGTTTGCAATTATCTCTTATCTTCCGCAGGATGTGTAGGAATCTTGGCTGGGGTGCCATCTCTACGTTTATAGTTCGTTAACCTGGAACCTTGAAGTTCATCATCTAGAAATTTCTGGACAATTTCCGTTCTCTAGAAGGATCGTATTACATTATGCTTTCCATCTTGTAATTAACATGAATGCAATTGTCAGTGTTTAATGGCAATGATATTTATTTGCTAATAATGCCTAATCATGAAGCAGTTTCTAAGTTCTTTTATTCACCGTCAGTAATAGTTTATATTTCTTAATACATGTGAACAGAAACATGAAATACTTCTATATAAGAATTTAACTATTTTATGTAAACTATCTGTGATCCATTCTGTTCAAATATATTCAGAAAAGTTAAATGCTAAAAGCAAACCGTGAATGTAACTTGCAAGAAAGTCAACATCTCAATTTGGCGATATTGCTAACAAGCATCAGGGGCGGTATTGCCAGCATTACACTATTTTTATAATGATTCTTGTACTCCATACTATTGGAATTAAACACATTCTATTGATCACTTGCAATAAGGCACTGTGTTATGTAACAACAACATATGTTGTACTTTCATGTGTAAGAAGCCAAGAGAAAGGAGCAGCACCTATCAAAAAGATTATGTGAATTTTCGTGACGTTTTCTTCGCTCGTCGTATCTTCGTTCCGCATGGTCTAAGTTGAGGTAATTAGATCAGTTCACGAAGACGCATCCGCGGGCTGATAGACAGCCAATAAGCACAGCCACAAAGAAACATCTCGTGTACTCTGTAGGTAATTTCTCAAACTAAATTACGTAATTCAGTGACAATATTGTCTACATGGCTACAAGTCACCCTATATATAAAAACTATCATAGTGTAAAATTGATAAAATTAATGATGGTATGCTACGTTTTCTAAGTAATGTACCATTTACCGCTTAAAATTAATGGCAATCAATTATAATCACAATTTCGTTCAGTTGAATATAAAAGAACACTTAATCAAGAAAATTAAATCAATGTTTATATCATTTATTAAAATAACAGCTATTTGAATAACCTAGAACCGAGACTATTTCATGAAATTAATTTCAGTGAGTTACGCGTGACTTTTAAGTATGCTTCTTATCAACAATATTTGGAAAATTATGTAGGAATTTGTAAAATTATTCTGAAACTTTACGGTTTCCAAGGACTTATTCACACAATGTCCAATAAGATCCAAATTCGCTGTAAAACTTGTACTTTTGTGGCTGTAGTTGTTTTATTTTCTTTAAAAAACTGTATACATTTATGCAAGACAGTAACAGCCATCTTTTAGTAATGAGAGGAATAATAATCCAATTTGCTCTTCGTTTTCCTGTCCCAGTATTAACAATAGAATTTAATCCTAAAACTATAAAGGCAAAGCATTTTTCATAGTTTGGGTGAAACTTGTGTTCACACATATTACTTAAATAACTTATGCAGAGTAAAATTATTTTTATAAGTAATAGTAATTAAAATATAAAAGACAGTTTCAGAGAAGGAAGCCATTTTTTCTAGTGAATGTCAACATTTTTGTTTCAGATTGATGACTAAGGACAGCAGAATTTCGAGATTTGCAAAAGTTTAAACACTCAACAAATCACATGGACTAGATAAATGGTTGTTAACATTTTGCGAAATTGTGCTTTTTAACTCACACATTACTCTTGAAATTTGGAAATTTAATTTTCATCCACGAATTCTGAGTTCTACCGTAGATAATATACCATTTATATTCATTCATTCACGAAAATAATTTCTATAGAATCGAAGAAATGGAATTCGTCTTCAAAAACTGTATCATTGGAATAAGGTCGGAACAGTCTGAATTCAAGTTTGAAAGAAGCACTCTCCAGGAACATAAGCAGCAGGTCCACTTAAAGCTATTTAGGTCCCGTTTCCAAACGCAGAATGTGAGAGATTTTTTCCATAGTTTTCCTTGTGCGGTCCAACAATCCAACGAATCTGACCAAGACAAATCCTATATTTGTATAAAAATTCAGCTGAATGATTTGATAAATAAAATGCTTCAGAGTTGTACAGGTGAAGTGTTTATTAATAGATTTGTCTATTTTCTAGAAGTTCCAACTCCCATAGGCATTCTGTTGCCGAATTATGGGAAACCTGGTGATTGTTAATGAAAAAAAAATTCTCTGAATTCAATTATCATGGTTGCCAAAATCAGAAATCCAATATTCTGGTCAAAATTCATTATGCTTACCTGAACTAAAAAAACAACAATTAACCTCTAGAATATCAAACAACTCACTAAGGTGTTCAAGTTGAAATTTGAGAAAATCTGTTGATTCAAATATTTTTACATGAAATCTGTATATTTCACTGTTTAGCTCGTGGTTTGAAGCCCGCACCTTTGGGACACATCATCTAATAAATTTTCAAATTTGAGGATGTCACCCCTACAGTTGTTGTCTCGTTGACGAGCGTAGTGGATCAACCTCAACTGTACGTGTCTCGTATGTATACCTCAGTTCTTTGTATGGCTGTCAGATTAACATTTTTGCTTGTTATCTAGCCCTTTCGTACGAGTGTATGTGTACATCTCCGGTCAAGTGTTAGGTTATTATGTAGAATAGTAGGACTTAATCTGTTTATGTGTGGATGTGTACATCTCTTTTCAAGTTGGTTGGCATGTTTCAAATCCATTTGTTTTTCTGACTGTCGTAGATGATATTTTCAATATCAATTATTTTCATTGGATTTTGAATATTTTAATTTTGCGCTCAACCTTTTGCTTCTGTTTTAATTCTATGTCGCTTGATCTTTGGTACAATTATTGTGGCTTTCTCCTTTACCTGTCTGAGATTGAGGTTTTTTTATTGCTCTGTCAGTTTCTTTGATGACAAGTTTGTTTGGATTATGTAATGCCATCCATCACTTGATTCACTTAGTGGGTTTCATTTCCTGTTCTCTCCACTTGTTTTATATATCCCAGGTATGCTCATAGGTTTTGGCAAGCAAACAGCCGCTTTCATGTTAGTAAGCGACAGTTCTCGCTCTTTCGATTATGTGTTTTGGCACGCTGCTAACTCAATTCCAATGTGTTGGTTTCTTTCTTGGTTAAATCTTGTACATAATCAGTTATTTTGTGTGAATGCTGCTTGTGCTAGGTACTGTTTCAAGTTCCTCAGTCTCTTATAGGCGTAAAAGAAACTATAATGATTTATGGTAGGTTTCTAATATTTGTCTAATTCCAGACGTCCCTTTGGTCTTTCTCTTAGAACTATGACCAGAAAATGAATCCTAGTTTGACTCGACTCAAGTGTGATCTCAAGTCCACCTGCATTCTTGTGTACATTTCCTACATACGATTGTAGTTATTCTTCCGCCCCAGGAAATACTGCTACAACATCTCACATATCTACATATCTACCTTCAAATAGAGGCTCCACAGAGCCTTTATTAGTCCATTCTAGCTCAGCATGTACAGTCACTTACAATAATAAGTGGAGGTTGCGGTTGTAAGAAATAATAGTCTTTCCTGCAGGAGAATTGTTTCACTTAATGCTTAATAGTTAGACAACCAACAAGACAGCACAAATATGTGCCAAAACATGGCCGATATTCCTCGATTCGGAGGAAGAAAGAAGAGTCGTTGAGCATCGTTTAGAGAACCACGAGATAAATAGGCAGAAATTCCATTCATGTTAAATTCTAAGAGATATGAATTAATGTGAAGAAAAGGAAAACAATAATATGGGCATCATATAAAGATGGGCTGGAGAAGATTAACTTAAGAAATAAAAAGCAAAGCTAATCTGCTAAGCTATGCTGGCAGCATGGCGAAACCCACCTTCTTTGACGTAATTTTAAAAGTAGAAATGTGGACTTTAGTCGTAGAAAGCTGTGAAGAATTTTACGAGAAACTCAATACTCTTCTTAATTGTAACGTAACCTCAACCATTCTCAAGTTTTATATCTTTCCTTTTTTTAGGTGATGTGAATGGTGATTTTATTAACACAGGCAGAACATGTTCAGAACGTGCAGATATGGAGTGAGCTATTTCACCAAATGTTGGTTTATCGTACGCGAATGAGCACCATATTTCTCAGATATAAGTTTATTGGATATGTCTGGGGTCATATTAGGGTATTAATAAATGTTTTGAAGGTACGGAACGTCAATAGAGAAACGATGACACGCTTGCTAGCACATTGACGGGTGTTCCGGATAAGGGCCAGATTTACCACTAGGCCCGGAACAAGGGGCACACTTTACAAAGAAAAATTATAAATCATTATTTAAAAGGCGAGACAAAAACATTTTCTTTATAAACATGAAGGGCCATGTAGGAGAAGGGTCAAACACCATCATCTTTGACCCGGGTGACACCCTCGTTCATAACTGTCTTTATAATATCTAGGTTGGAAGGGAAAAAGGACAGAAGTTGTGATGGGGGAAGGATTGGGGCTCTCATAGTCATGGGCTTAGAGCGCCTAGTCGTATAAATCCTGCTCTGTTCGGGACGGGCGTGAGCCATAGTGCTGTTACCACCCATAAAATTCATTTTATTTTCTTGACGGATGTTTTTGCCAGGGTTAAGTAGGAACAGAAGTGGAGGATGAAATTTATGGTATTATTCCAAAATTTGATCCAGAGTTTAATCAATTATGGTATTACATTATTAACTCATTGTCCAAGCCCAAGTTTAGTTTAAATACGGAATAGTTGAAAATTTATCTGGAATATTTGTCAACAAGATAATCCTCCAGCACGGAGTCTTCAAAAATTTATTGTGAGCGGACCGAGTTAAGGACGAATTATATGCAAGAAGAAGGTTAGGATGGTTTTAAAAAGGATCAACTCAAAATTGATGTAGTAAGTTTAATACTTTATAACCTTTTCCTGTAGGTTTCTTTTTGCAATTTTGGATTGGTTTCGGGACCAGTCAAAACTGCTCGTTGGCTGTAGTTTGGAAACCCTTTCTCTAGCAGACAGCTTGACATTATGAAAATTTAATTTATTTTTACAAGATTAACGTGAACGCTACTTAAGATTTTGGATTTTCAAAACATAGTCTCCTATCTACTAAGAAGAAATGTATTTTATGATAATACTAGTACAGAATGCTATTGCTATTTTAATCTCACATTGATTTGGTCAAGTCTATCACAACACATTGAAGTTGGTCTTATTTATTATTAACAAATATATAAAGAAATGCTAACTTCCACAGTACCATAAACATTAAACTTAGAGGCGTTTGGTCGCTCGTTTCGAGTCAAATTCCTATTATTTGTTAACTTTGATAATTTTTCTTCTCATTGACGTCATAGAAGCTTATTTATTAGAATGTATTAGTTGCTTCTAGCGGATTTCTAATAAATAAATAAATTATAGAAAACTAGATTATTTACCTGCCAGTTGGTGCGGGGTGAATAAAATAGGTTTGTAACCATTAGCAGTTGTACTATTATTAGTACTACTACTACAACTACAATAACAAGAACAACTACTACTCTTATTGTTAGTAGCAGTAGTAGTTACCAATATCTCACTATTGCACTCTCCTCAGTCCTTGGTCCCGAAAATTTAATAACAATATTAAACTTAATCTGCTTTTAAACATTCATTAATACAATTATAAACCCAGTTGTAAAGTATGGTGTAATTCGATATAAATATGAATTTAAAATGTAAATAATTAATTTATTATTTCTGGTTTGACGCAATCAAAATTTAAATAAAACATCTAAGACAATCTAATATTTATTTCATAGTTGTTTTAAATTAAACATTGAAAACATGTATTCATTTCATTATAGTCAACAATGAAATTAATGTTTGTTTTTATTAGTAGACTACACGGTCACTTTAGGTAACTTAAAATATCACCATGACCTGTACCGAGATCTAAGGAACACTTATGCCAAATCTGGTGGCAATTGATGCACTCATGTAGATTTGCCTTTGTAACAGCTGGCCATGCATTCGAATTTAAACATTTAGATAGATAGCACCAAAAGTGGGAAACGCATCCGACTACGGATGATGGGGTCCTGAGATTTTTGTCCCACTTATTGACCACAATTAATTATTTTGTATTAGTGTAGCTAATGCGTGTAACGAACTGAGAGCCGTAAACAAAACGAGAATTGAATAATGACAGCTACTGGGAATCGAAGTTTGTACCTGTCGTTGAGATACCTCGGCGTATCTACGATATTATTAAACATGTATTTTATCTGTACTTGTTACTATGGTTTCACTCTGTGTACGACCTTTATGTAGTTATTTACATGCATTTAGCGCATGACATCTTCTTTATTCATGATTGGAAAGAGGTTTATAGCCCGGGTCTTATATCACACACTTTGCGAATACAAATTATAAATTTCCAGCATGTTGGGTACACAGTAGGTTTTGAACACATATTTTTGGTATAAACACAAAAGAGGAAAGATTAGCGAACGGCCGTTGAATGGATGAGAACTCACAATTCCAAAATCCGCAGTCTGGTGGATTTCCCACTCGATAATACGACCATTACAACAACAGTCGGTTGTGCTTCTCTCTATTTTCTCCACGCGCAAATATCTTGTTCTCTCTCTGATCGCCCGCATCTATTTCGCGAAAAAAAACAAAAAAAACAACTTTGTTTTGCCTGAAGATAGCAAAACCTTCCACAACGATATATACAATATCAGGCTACTCTACCTCCCGATAGCTTAATTCCCATGTGAGTATGTAATGGTAGTAATTAGCTACTAATTAAATTCCATGTGTAGATAATGCCTTAACCTTACCTACGATTTAATTCAATTCTAATTGATTGAAGAAATGTAAACTAGATGTATGTAAAACTAACATTTATTGATTTTTATTCATAGTTATTAGACAAGGTTCAGGCCGGGATAGGGGAGGGGAAAGGATTTGGGAAGGTGTCGGTGTTAAGGTGCCATCACGGTATTTGTCTGGTGTGACTGAGGAAAAACCTTGGAAAAACGTCAGTCAGGTTAGTCCGTCGCTGGGATCGAACCTACGACCAACCACTCAGCTACGGCGAGTCGGTGCCATATTTAATGAAATATACAGTTTACAATATCACTAGAAGCTACTACTCCTACATTATTTTCTCATTTCTGCTTCCCACTTTAACGAAATTAAAGTGTTTTCATGTAATTTTTACACATTAATGAAATCTCACGTCTTGCTCTTTCCATTTGGCAACTGCGCTTTTATAGTGTATTCTGTCGCTAATGGAATTAAAATACAAAGCTAATGGAGTAAATGTAGAATTTCCATCAGCTGTCGCTTTCATTGCTAATAAAAGTTTCAATTCTCGTCTCTATTAAATTCTTGTACGACATTCCCATAATAATGAAGTAAGGATGCTTCTTGTATAGTAAATGCGTTAAAAGGCTATCAGACCTATGTTCCCATTTCAATTCACGGTTGGTCTTCCTTATTCCGTTTACTAATATTTAAACTCTGTATTAAAGCATTTCAATCAAAGAGATGTGATAAGAAAAACGCCGGTTATATGAGAATTTTCAACAAGAGACATGTCAGCAGAGCAAACTATTTTTTTTTCACGTTCAGATGAAGATTGTATCCTAACGCAGATAATTTTTAGTTGCTTTTCACCTCGATGACCTAAATATTATTTAATTCAAGATTTTTTGAACATTCTAAAGCTCTATTCATTTATGAATACATGCTATTAACACTTTTCATTGACACGTTAAGATGTATACCAAATTCACAGTAAGTTTGATGGAAAAGCAAGTGCAGGTAATTTATCATACGCGTAACATTATAACTTTCAGATTTAGCGACGGTATTGAGAAATGTGTTCAAACAGTAAACAGTAACGTTCTCGTTTTATAACGGGAAGTTCGCGAAATCTTCGAAAGTTCTATTGCCCCAAATTACAGTCTAGGACAATCAAAGAAAACATGAACTTTAGTCGAATAAAGTCAGACAGTTTTTGTGTATCAGAGTATGCAATTATTTTTTAATGAGCCGTAGTGTACATAATTTAATTGTATTTTGAGTGTACCACTTTTTTTGTGTAATATTAGGTTAGATATTCTGGGCCCAGATATATTTAAAATACATGTAATTGTAAATTTAATCAATATTTAACTTGTGTGAGCAACTTTATTGTGTATTATGAAATATGTTTTTAAATCTCAATTATTCGTTAATTAACTTGGCTGCATTTACAGAGAATTTCCTATGTTAATTGTAAAGAACTCTAGAAGAAGCTCAGAACAAGGAAAAGTTGAACTAAATTCAGGTCAGGTACGCAAGGAGAAAGCTACCTAGACGAGAGACAGTGAGTGTATAGTCGGCCAAGCGCGACGATAGGTATAGATGTTATTTCCTTTTCTCTTTGTGCTTTCTTTTATGGTTTGGAAGCTACGAGAATGACACGGCCTGGCAGGAGAGAGGGAGCAAAATGTGTAGTAGTGGAATCTTTAGTGGGTGTGTAGGAGGTATATAAACCCTGTGGATTTTCAACTCAAGATGGCATTTCTAATATATTCTTCGACTTATTCAGATGGGGGGAAATTGCTGCTGAGATGTTGCTAGTCAAATTCTTCTAAGTGTTGAGAAACGAAATTAACTTTGAAATTCTGCTGCGTTTTTCTACAGGTTCGTTGGGACTTGTGATTTTCAGAGACAGTTTTAACTTTAAAATGTTTGCTCCGTGGGACTTGTAATTTTTCAGAAAACTTTCTACGGACTTTAAAAATATTTTGAATGATTATTATTGCAATGGTCTCCCATAAATCTTCAAGTGGAAATCCGTAACTTTGATAGCCGACTACGTTGCGACGACTTTGGCACAATGTGAAAAATTTCGACTTAAAATTTGTTTGCTTTGTATTTCTTAAAGTAAGGGTGGGGACTTGTGACAACCTAGTTACATAGACACAGGAGATGGCCTTTAACCATTGTACTTCCGTGACGACGCGTCAGTCTGGAAGGGATATGAATAGGCTATTTTACATTTACGTGTTGGTTGGAGACTTTTCATTAATGCAGATAGGAAGCTCCTGTGATCTTTGCTGACTTAAAGCTTATGAATGATCTTGATTAATATTAACCGAGTGCGAAGCAAACCTGATTTGAATATGAAAGATCGTAAGTCTGTAAAGATCCCTGAATGGTAATCGATCCACTATCAGCCTACGAGACGTCGATTGTATTCTATGATATTATACAATATATATATATTATTGATGGATACGTGAGTTTTCTGTTAAATGATCAAATCTTTCCTTTTTGATTCATAGAGTCTACTTCCGGCATATTAGAAATTAAGTTTTTGAAGTTGGAACATGCATTTAAAAACTCAGTAACTGGCCGTTCAGATCTGGAAATTTAATTGGTTTATTGAAATATTTTATGGGTGCTAAGTCCTTGGTGTATAGTAAGTATTCACTTAGACACCTTTGTATTGAAAAATCCGTTAGGTTATTAAAAGCATTTAAGTTCATGAGTTCGTTGCGAATAGAAATAGTAATTGCGTACACTGGCACTGAGCAGAACTGAGTCTCATATAGTTCTATAAAAGAAGCAATTACATAAGTGGCGCATTAATAAATAATAAGAAAAGAGGTTATTACAAAATAAAAGGAGACAAGACATAATATGTACTGTGTGTTGGAAAAGTTTCTCCAAAGCAATATACAATGTGTTTGGTCTCCTTGATATGCTTCTTCATCTTTTGTGATTAATCCCGAAATCAGGTTTAACTGGACAGACTCGCTCTTCAACTGCGCAAATCCTATTAATTCTTCTTCATTTTGTAGGTTACAATATTTTTATCCTTCAATCTCCAATTTGTTAATTCATTTCGTCTCATCCCTTCAATCTATTCACTATAATTCTTCACTTCTATTATCCTAGAATGCATGCAATGCCATTTATCAGGCTTTTTATTTATACTGTCATTATCATCAAGGTATCAGGACTGTCTCTTTCTCCTCTATCTTCATTGTGTGCAGCTGATATTTTATTCTTCTTCATGTCCTCATTTTGAAGGCTACCAATCAGAGTCCGAGGATTATCAAGTTCGGAGTTGTAAAGCCAAAATATATATCGAATGCTTCCAATATTCTTTCGTCACTGCTTAGTAGAGTGTATGTGTCCGCTCAATCCAATATTACGTTTCAGACAAAATCATACAATCAATAAAGATGATTCAGCGTCATTTCAATTACAATGAGAAACCATGTTCATGTTTTTTTAAAAAAGATCTCTCCATGGTATTTATAAACTACAGCAAGAAGACATAAGAAACAAAACACAAAACAAAACGAAGAAGATAGGTCTGCCAGGGTGAAAATCAATCAGGAGCTTAGGCTGGCCGATGTCATCATCAAAGAATGTAAATACTTTGATGATGCATAGCACATGACTTTCTTACCGCACACTTGTTATCACTTCCCGGAAACTGTGCTCAAGGAAGTTATTTTGAAACCATTACGACTACAGAAATAATATAAGCAAAGACTCAGAAATGGAATAAGAAATTAAGCAAGATTGTGGTTAATATGTTGGAAAAGATGAACTTATGGCTCGAAGATTAGCTTCTATTTATACCATGAATACGTCTATTGCCTAAATTTCCTCAATTCTGGGGAATAACGAGTTTGGGTGATAGCAAATGTCTGTCTTGAAATGCATGTGCATTTTAAAACAAAGACAAATTGAACTACGTTCCATTTCTGTTCATTCGCATCAAGACGTTTTTTATTTCAGCGTACGTTTGGGATGAGCAGCCATTCATGACTTAAGACGGTCACATGTATAAGGAATGTTGTCTTTCAGCTAGTATTCGTCCGAAGTATGAATAAGTAAGATGCACCTAAAGATGTAGTTTAGACATTTATCAGGAGAAACTGAGAAATATCTTGGAAAACATCTGTAAATGTGGCCGACAGCAGGACTTGAACCTGGGTAACCTGCCCTCACAGATCTAAAGTCTCATGCGGTAACCTTTACATAACAGGAACTGGGCATAGCAAGACCTTTCTTATTTACTCCCGCTTAAACTAAAACCTTCTGAGAAGCTTAAGAACAATTTCCTTTTCTTTCCAAAATGTTACATTGTTGAATCAAATTCCTGATTCTAAGGCATTTTTTTGCGAATGGAAACTACAACACCGGGTATTTTTTTTAAGTATCAGTAAAGAAAGAATTAGTTTAGCTATGTGGTTATCTCCTACAAGAAGTAACAAAATAAAAATCCAAACATTTATCAATCTGTCCTTGACAAGTCGTAGAGACAAGCGACTTATTTTGTGTCTAAGATAGGATGTGTTAGCTCCTCTATCTTTATGAAGTCTACTGCAATTCGCGAAATGTTTTTGAGAGGAAAGAATCCCATATAACATCAAATACAACGGAAAGAACTACTGCTCAAACAAGATAAAGGAAAAGAACGATTTACGTTTTACAATGACAAAAATACTTCTTTAAAAGTAACATAGAATAATTTAAAGATATTAAACTGGAAATTGCCTTGCATTCGTTTGTGGGGAACAAATACGTCTCCTAACGTATGCGAGATAAGAAAGTCGAATAAAAGGACTGTAATACTCAGAGTTTGAGCAAGCGTTTCACAGTGTACCATACACAATACGAAATTTATTGCAAATGCGAAAACAGAGACAACATGATTTTCTTATTATTATTTAAACAGAAATTAACTGCAGATGAAGAATATTAAAGCGTTCAACCGTAAAGTTGATAGTTCAGATGAAGTATGAGAAAATGTTTGTTTGGAGCGGTCGGGTTTTATTTCGTAGCATTGAGACATCACACAGTGAAAACGCGTTATAGCGCGTGTTTTGCTGTACCGGGGAGGTATTTTCACACCCACGGTAAAATGAATTTTTTTACACATTGTTATTAATTTCTACACATTTCCAGATTCGATATTTACTTGTATAAGCTTTATCTATTGGATGATATAAATTACAATTTGTAAATTTGAGGAGAAGATAGCAAACATTTGGCATAAAGTCCCAAAACGAGGGTAATGTTTTATCAGATTATTCTGCTATTGACTTGTTTCTTCCATGCCAAGAAGGTTGATCTAACGAAAAAGTGATCCTGTTTATTAAGGCTACGAAAGAGGGCGCGGCATTTAGATTTTCTGTGTCTGAAAGCTGAAGGCGCTTAGTACATGGACGATAAATTAAATTTTGATGCTTATCCATTGTAGTACTTTTGGCATTGACATTTAAAATAAATGCAAAATGGACGAAGATAATTCTTTGTAATGAGCTTTCTCAAACAATGTCGCGCATGTGCACATGTAAACATTATTATCTTTAAACCTGACGTAAAATCTTAATATTAGTCACAATAGTTATACGTTAATCCCCGATTCTCCATTTATGAAGAGTCGAGTACTTTCTTTTAAGTAACTGTAGATGTTCTACTTTGCCACACTTAATACAAGCTAACTCTTTTGCATGAACCTGAACACTTGAACATGTACATCCTGTTCTACTATGGCACTTACATAATAGCGTATTGTGCCTGAGGAGCCTCTTGTATTACGTACTTGTATTTAAGATTTATTTACGTTTTGAACACTGTCTGCTTTACATATAAGACAGAAATATATTACTCTTCTCCAAGGAAGAATACTCTCAGCTGAGAGTAGAAGTGTTTAATACGACCATTGTTAAGTGCCCCGGATGATCCATTGTTCGCAGACAGGAAATCCCGTTATAAACAGAAGCTCTACCAAGAAATAAAATAGGATTTTTATTAACCAACGTTCAAATATAATAGACATTTCTTTTTATAGTAAGTCGTAAAATACCTGTAAAAGGAGTTCATTTGCATGGAATGATTTTGAAACTTGGTTTTGAAATTTCAACGTGAGAGTGTCCATTTAGCTCCAGATATTTATTATCGGTATTCCGGTATTAGTCCTATAGAAATGATGAATAGGTCTATAAAGGAAGGACTAAGCTGATACATGTATCTAAATGATAATTTTGTGTCTGAAAACTACATTTCAAATTATCTGAATACAAGAAGAAATAGGGATGCATATATTCCACTCACGGACATGCCGAACAGAAAATATACGACATTTATGCTTTTACCTTTAATAATTATAATTTTCTACTCTAATTTAAACTCTAAAGTGTATTTAAACAGGATCATGAAATTAGTGAATACTGCAAGATGTATTGTTACAGACAAAAGGTGTGAAATTATTACAGTGTTTGAAACTAAGCATATTGTACTCTAGGTGGTGGCGACACAAGCCATAATGCTGCAAATTAGGTTGCCCAAATGGGTACATATATGTGCTGTAGACGTGTTGTTCAGTTTCATATGCGTTAGAACTACTTTTGTTGTTTACGTAGTATCTTTGTATGCTTAATACTCAAACGTAATATATTTTTGTTGAAGGTCAGATTTGTTTATTGAAAACAATTAGTGATGATAATAAAATGGCTATCAACTTCCTTAGTAAAAGTTGTAAAATGTTAATGATACACAGCTAGGATATTCAGGTTTATATTTTATATATATATCAATACACAGAAAAAAACGAAAATATGTTTTTAATGCATACAACATTTATGATTTTACGTTCTTAATAGCCTACATATAGCATTGTAAATATTCCAGCGTTGAGATGAGCTTGCATGATAAGTTGATGTAAAATGCAATCACAATTTACTTTGTTGAACTACAAAACAATTGTTTCATTACCTGTTGCTGAAACATGAAGTTTTAGAAATGTATGAGGAAGAACAGTCTCACTACAGCATCCGAAATTTAAAGCTCTGAATAAACATTTGCTTAAAAATTTGAGACCGGAAACTGTATCATCTTGTTCACAATTCCTTATATTCTGTATTGAAGACAAGATAATTAGAACAGAGGATTTGATTTCTTCAAAGGTTAAACAATTTCAGATATACTAAACATGTTTCAAACGTAAAGGAAATCAACCAATTTCAGTTAACCTTGACCTGATAATATATCGTATGACTCCCAATCTTTCAGCAAGATTGTAATTTTAAACCTGCATTTCAGCATAGTAACGACACTTAACCTTTAAACCTGCATGTGTGTATCACGTTAGAACTTGTGAACCGATTCCAACCACACTAAGTGTTTTTATAGAGGGCATTACTCAAACTTTCAGAAATACAGTGGAATATCGATAAAGTGAACCGGGATAACTGAACATCCTCGATATCTTGAATTTTAGTAACTCCCATTAACCTTCTCTGTTCTATCAACGGTTAAGTTTCTTGTACAAGTCAAAAAATGTGGTACTTCGAAATTCTGTTGTTTCCTGGGCATTTATAATTCGAAACTTTGTGCTGGAGAAACCCTACAAGTCGAAATTATGGTATAACTACAGCTATAAGTCGAACGTTTAGTCGGCTAAACCTTTGTAAGTCGAAGTTCAGGGAGTTCAACTATCTGAGCTGAGCCTATTCACTGACGTCGCTGACGACAAGAGAGTGACAAATTATCATTGAAGAAAGCTCAAGGTGCCATTGACATATTGTGACATTAGCCAAAGGAAAAATCAGTAAAGGATGTGAGTATTGTGCTATGAGCTGCTATTCTGGACTAAGATTGGACAAAATGTAATGACCAAAGGTGTGCAAAATAAATTTGATGATTTTTAATGATATGAAGACTAATTAGTTATACGTTTTATTAATCTATTTACACCATAATGTATTCAAAATTTCACAATAAGTACAGCGTCTACAATTTTTTAGTTTTTTCATCTCTGTATTATTTATGTGCCGAAACACTTCAATAAATACGTTTATAGCTCTGACAGTCAGTTCCTTTATATCTCGAAGTTCTGTATTATGCCTCCCTAACTCGAAATATTCGATAACTCGAATTTGGTCTTTTCCCTTCAGATTTGAATCTTCTGTACTGTGATTTTCAGTTTGAAACAGTCTCTATGGTAACCAGCCATTTATTGTTACAGTAACAACGCAGCTCAACTGTAGATGGAATATGTATAGAAAAGCATTTTAGCAGAAATAAAGTTAATCTAATTGATGATGAAGGGGGAAATAGAGCATGCCCTTCTGTGATGATTTTTACTTGCAATTAGGGATTTCAAAGCTCTCGTACAAAGGACTTTAGTCTGCCGTAAACCCAGGTCATATAAATATAAAGAGCTTTGATCGGCCGGACGAATAATGTAAACGTATTCCGTCCTTCAATACATTCGAAAGGAAATTCCATTTAATACAAATGTCATTAAAATGTGAAATTACAACTTCCAGGCGTGCATGATAGATCTATCCAATTCTAGTAAAACATATGTCGTGATTTTGAATAATACTACGAACACTTTATAATCAGAAGATTGCAGTTTTGTCCCATCTCCCCCTCCTTCATACATGTTATAGAATGTAACACACTTCCGTTCTGCCGATGATGTTATAAGAGACGGGACTGAAGAAGAGATCAGATCCTTACAAAAAAAAGTTGGCAGAATTGGTTTTCTCGGATTTTCAGAATCAGATATCTCATTTCACATAGTTTAATTTTATGTTTGTATAAACACGCGTAACGAACGTTTCAAAATGAAAAATGAAATAAATAGGGTCTCGAAATCTCTTTTGTAGGAAACATGAAAGTACTAGTGTTTGCGTCACAAAAACCCCTGTAAAGGGTTTAATGTACTTGTAAATTAACATGCAAGGAATTTGCCATCTCTCTCTCTCTCTCTCTGCCTCTCTGGATGATCAGAGCGACATAAATGAATAGAATAGATGCTCAATTCTGTCATACATATCTAGAGGTTAGATAGTTAGTAGTTAGTTTACATTCTAAATTACAAAATAGTTTACTACTTTTTAAGTAGGAAACGTAGCCTGTTTATTTCTGTTTTGGCTTTGACTTTTGTACTAAAGAAAAATCCATGTTTCTTAACGATATTATTAGGGAGGGTGAGCCATCTACTTCACTACCTATATAAAGAGTAGATTTCATACTTTCTTACAGGTGCTTCAGATCTTGTAGGAAAATATTATCCGATTTTCATTTTTTAAAGAAAAGTACATATTTTTACTTTCTGGTTCGCTTACAATCATTTCGGTTTCGATGTTCCGGACAAATATCTTTGAAAATAACCTTAAATTCTTTATCATTTATGTTTTATTTACTCTATAATAAATAATATCACAATTTGATTTGTTACAGGTAAAATGAAACACGAGAAATATTTCGAAAGTCATGTCAAGATGAAAAGTTGTTCAGATGTAGCAAACAGTGCCGTAGCTCAGTTGGTAGTCTATTGGCTTCAGTTTGAAAAGTTCCTTTGCTCGTACCCAGCAATCGACCATCTCAACTTAGATTTCTATTGGTTTTCGTCGCTTGCTCCGGCCAAATGTTGTGATGGTATCTTGAATCAAGACCAGGGACGATTTCTTCCCAAATCCTTCCATATGTTGTTGCTCTCTTCATCGTAAAATGGCCGCTTTCGTGACAGTTAAATAAAGAAAGAAATGTATAAGGACCAAACTACTGGGGATAACTGTATTTAACTACTCCTTGGTAGAAAATATACATTTAATTTTGTTTACATTACTATGTATGCACTGCTTCTTTCAGGCATGTTTTTGGAAATTAACCGGGCACAAGAAGGAACTAGTCTCAACACTTGTATTACTTATACATATAATGAAATAATATATAGTGGCAGATTTTATAAATATTCTTTATGTTATTGTGAGGTTAATTAATGAATTACGACATATTGTTCAATAACATTATTGTACTTTTATATTTTAGTACATTGGAGTCAGTATGCATTAATTATAATTTTAATCAGCTCTGCCATGAGTAACCCTTCCCATGAATGACATCTTCTGGAAGAAACACTGCATGTATGGCCTTTACAAGAAGCTATGGTCTAAGCCTGTGAAAGGCATTTTGTGGACCAGCAGCACGGTTTTAATCTGATTGCCTCTCCTGTACAGCACCCAAGTCCGAGATCGTAACCTAGGTCTGCCTAATTTATCATTTAAAAGTTAAATGTCTATAAAGATTAATTGATATATTAATGAAAGACTGATTTAGCGTACGCTTTTTATGCCTTAAAGAGTCTCTGAAAATGTTAGTTTATCAAATTTAGAGAAATTTATTGAAAAAAAATAATTAAATATGAACTTGAATAAAAATAGAATACATTTGATTAATCAGAAGTTTAGTCCGTCATTAACAGACTAGAACTCTAACTGAAGAATTCGTGTCCAAGTCTGGCTTCAGGCTCCTATTTCTTCCTTTAGAAAAAAACTGCAATGTAGCTTGTTCTTAGTCATATTACTGGAAGTTTTCAGGCAGCTGTAGTTGTCTAGTGTTTTCAGGAATGCGTCTAATATCGTTGAACAAAGTAGAATCTATATTTCTATTAAGTTGTACAATCTTGCTATTAAAATATTTTATTTTCAACCAAACAGAAAACTTTTGATAGAGAATAACCAGGCCACAAGTGCTTCGATTAATATTCTGCAAAAGAGACAGTTCTTAGCAACGGCAATATTTGCAAAGTGGAATAAGAGACATTAAGCTAGAAACATAAAACAATTTGGCATGAAAACATTTTTTTATTTTTATTGTAATGACAAACAAGTGGAACTAGTTTACGAGAAAAATCTACAAACCACTCCAAGATAATACACAGCTCATTCTGTAGTTCCTTCCTTCAAGCATTAGTCATTGAAAGTTGGAGAAGAGTAGGAAATAGATAGAGACGTAGAGAAGAATTGGAGAAGAGTAGGAAACGGAGAGAGAAGAGGAAATTAAGCACTAAAGGTGATGAATGATATGAATACTACGAAGAAATTCTCGTCTCGCCTCTCGCTTGCTACTTATTTAACATTGAGAACTGAAAAAAAAAATTTAAGTGTTGGTGGAAACAGAGGAATTACGTATCAATGAGTCAAAAGTTGCTGAGTAACATATTCTGCACTAAGTAAGAAAATAATACAGGGGAACTGAGATGATGTCTTGATTCACTGGAAGGAATCATAAGCTGTACGTTTCAAACAACCATAAAAAGAGAGAGAACATTTTCATCTCATGAGATCAATTGAAAGAAGTAGTTGAAGCGAAATTTCTCAAATGAAGACATCATCATTTATTTCACCTTTAATAAATGGTTGCGTTTGTCCATAAAAGAGAAGCAGCATATCTTAGTGATATTAAGGGTAACTTAGAGAAACTTGTATCACTGGAGGTACCAAATTTACTGGCAAAGAAATTGTGAAGTTAGCGATTGAACTTTCATATCTTGAAAGTTATCTAAGCTTCTTAAATTTTCATTCGGAATCTGATTGGTGTCTGCAGCACGATGCGCATTTAAGGGTTGCACAGGAGACAAACGATTAAAATGTAAGTAGCAAACACAGTCACAGAAAGGTTCAATGTTGTTTACAACTACAACTACGACCGAACACAGTGTGCTACAAATAAAATGCCACAAACAATTTTAAGTTACAAAGAATAGCCGCCGGTTTCAGCGATCTTCTTTAAATTTCGGTTAAGGGCACGTTAGTTAACGCTTACATAAATATTTAAGCGTCCCTTAAGTTTTCTCCATTGCATCAACATTTAACGATACGATTTAAGACTCCCTTAACAAACGAGACGTTAAAGCATTGGTAGTCCTGAATGTGTAATTTCTCATACATGCTGTTCTATTTTCAAGAATTGCGATTGGGTGATGCTCGAGATTGGCCACAAATAAATGACAATCTCAGTGGGTTGAGTAGAAAGTAAACAAATTCGGCTTAATTTCCCGCGAGTATAGTTTTTGCTGTACTGCACTCAGAGAACCTACAAATTAATGCATATAATTCAAATTAAATATTGTACCTTCGAACGCATAAATGTTTATTATCTATCTCACCTGATTGCCAGAAAGTAAGTGTCAGTGTAGGGTGTCCGTACCTGTAATGGACCAGTTGCCAGTGGTTGACCAATAAGGGAAACAAACGGTAATAATAGAAGTTTCGCAAAATAAAAAAGGGGAACATGTGAGCGCAAGTTAAGCCTTGCATTCATTTATTACATACTTTATTCACTGGATATATTCATTCATTCTTGTTATTGTGTGTGATACATGTATCTAATAAATCAAATCGAATGGTCGTAGCTAAGCTTGTAGAGCGTTGGCTTTGGAAACAGAGGTTCTGGGTTCGATACCAGCGTCCGACGATCCTGTCAGGTTTGTCATAGTTTTCCTCAGTCCCACAAGACAAAAGTCAGAATTCCACCTTCATCTTAGTCCCTGGCTGATTCCTTCCTGCAGTCTTTTCATCTTCCCTGTCTTGGCCTGAGCCACAAATGTTTAAAGGTCATAAATAAAATTTAAAATTCAATAATTCTAAAATTTAATTCATTACAGTAAGATAGTCGTGTGATCATTGATTGATTCATTTTAAGTTATTCTCTCATTTATTTATTCATTTCATCAAGTATAGTTCGTCTATTTTATGTATCAAGATATTATAAATAGGCTTAATGTCGTTATGTAAGATATTTGTATATTAATTCCAAATCCATTCATTGGTTTGTGGCGTAATCCAGTTATGGTAGAAGGAAGATGATATGTTGGGATAAGGCATCACATCTTGCCGGTGTATAGCCACATTCTGCCTTGGATTCGAACCCAAGCGTGGTTCGGAACAATCATTAATATTAGCATCTGTCTTTAGAAGCAACCTACACACTCGATTAGGATGAAACTCACATCAAAATTAAAACTTAATATATCCTGATTTGCTATAAAACCCGCACAACTACTACGTTGAACTGGATTGTTATGCCGAAGGTTCAACCTGGGTGAATAGTTCAATCCTGAGGGTGAACTGTTTGGAATGTAATTATCTCTATATAAGCTGAAATTGTGTGTCGTCTTCCTACAGAGATTTCCTTAAATGTTACAAAACGTCACAATTATTCTGAGAAATGAATCGCACATTGAAACATTTCTACCTTACTGAGCCCAGTTATAGTTTCTAAGTTTTGTAACGTTTCTGTGAAGATTAAAATAGTTCACAAGGGTTCTATAGAGACATGTGTAAACCAAGCGATCGCCCATCCTCACTGAGGATACTTTTACATGAGTCTCAGAGACTGAAATGTTGGGGCCGTTAGAAAATGACTCCATCTTGTGAATCTATTGCTTGGCAGAACATTCCTCCCTTTTACGTCTTTTGCCTATTCAATCATTTAGTTTCATAAACATAAAAACTAAAATAGCTAATTTCTTGTGTGAAATTAAAAATCTGTTACGATGTTTTCTTTTTCCTTTCATACAGAATGCGAAATATTTTAGTTTACATTGTAGGTAGGGTTCCTTACCACGCATAATATTAGAACGTGCTCCCTGGTTTCACCGCCAATGTTCCTTGTAAATTTGCATTAAATATTTGCTCAGTATTAACATAAAATTGAAGATTTCGGACTTTTAATATTTTTATCAGCCATTTTCTGTGAATCAGTGTTCCTCTTTGCAAAGTGCTTAGAAGAAAATTATCATCAGTAACGCCATATTTACTCGAATCTAATGCGCACCTTTTTTCAGCAGAATTTAGTCTTCAAGATCGGGGTGCGCATTAGATTCGCATGCCAAATGAAAGTTCTGCTTAGGTTATGAGTATATTTCTCTATTGGGATTGTCTCAAGTGCTATCATGTTTTGTTTTGGTTTATCTTCATATAAAGGCTTATTAGTAAATACTACAGATACTGTATTTTAGCAGGCATTGTTAATAAAAACTTCAATTAACTTGCTTAACAGTTTATTACATTTTAATAAAAATAATTTAGGTAAAATTAATGCAGGTAAAAATCAAGTGAATAAACCATGCAATGTAGAGTAGTTACAGTATATTGTAATGCAGGTAATAATAATATTAAAATCTATGATTCATTGCAGTATACGTTAAAAGAAAAACTTTAAAAACGAAATGAAACTTACCTGAAATATCATGAATGATCAGGAAATTTAAAGAACCTAATAATTCTTTTGTTCATAGAACGATTCGCTTCTTTCGTAGAGCAGAACGTAAGTCGAAAACTAACACTATAAAGCAGTATTACGTTCTGCCATCTGTTGATCCTATAGATCAGTAAGGCCTGTGTACTTGAATATAATTTAAAGTACCTTTAAAAATAATAATTGTCTTTAATGTGTGATTGTTTCGAAGATTAAGAATTTTATTTGGAAGTCACATTTTCTGAATAACAGAATGCAAGAAAGACAAACAAACTTCACTTTCTAAAAATAAATACAAGTGTTGCCAAATTACACACATTGGGATCTAAAGGTTGTTGAGCGCGATGCTGAATTAAATAATTTTGAATTCTGAAATCAAAAACTAAAGAGGAAAACGTCCTTTATAACAACAAAGTGTCAGATTTCCTTTAAATATCAAAATGTGAGTTCCAAGGAAGAATCAGTTCGGTTGTGCAAACAACCATTTTAAGTTCTAAAATGCAAAATGCGAATTTGTTAAGATCTAAGAGCTTCATTATGAAATATCATTTGATTTTAAAGTTAACATTTGTATCTGTTGATTCCCAAGGGATTGGGTTCGATTACGAGTCGTCAATTTTAAAACACGAATAACATGAAGGCCTAGAACAACACTTGAATTTGGCAACACTTGCATTTATTTTTAGAAAATGAAGCTTGTTTGTATTTCTTGCATTCTGTTATTCAGAAAATGTGACTTCCAAATAAAATTCTTCATCTTTGAAACAATCACACATTATAAAGCGGTTTTTACTTTGCAAACTTACTTTAGTTTCGTTAAATATCAAACCTCAGGTTCTGGAGGGTGCTGACCTTGACTCTAAATTAGAAAAGTAAATTCTACAACCTAAACCTATTGCAATGCAAAATAACTTACTTTTCAAATTCGTAGTAATATGGATAATGTATCTTGGCCTAGAAGCAAGGAGAAATTATACGCTTCCGATTATTTATGAAATTCAATGCTTCGTGAGAAATTACCTGTGATAAAATGTGTTTAAATGTGTTACTAAATACGAAAGTTTCAATACTATCTTATCTCTTTAGAGTATTTTGTAATGTGTCGACCTTTCGGAAGTACAATATTCAGCATTCTTTTAGCATCAACTGTGAACCTAAACCTAATATGATGAATAGTTAAAGTTACGATAACAAATATTTATAACTAAAAGCTATTTTCTGATGAACACAAGAAAAAATATTTTGAACTAACGTGCTTTACTTGTGTACTCTTCCGAACGACAGTATTTAATCAAGGCAATAAATAAAATTGGTTACAAATTAAATGGTCTAACATTTACTGGACTTCTACATGAATAAATACAATAATTTGAAAATCAGTAAGACCTAGCAATTAGACCTTATTTTTGTATGTGGTGTGTTTCTATATAAATAATGTTAGAAGTGAATGCACAGCAACGGAATCGTTTAACAAAATAATTAATACATAATTACAATTAAATTCGTGGATTAAAATTAAACAGAAAATAATATGACGGAAACTGAAGGTTAGTCCTGAATGTCATGACTAGGTAACCTACGTTATATAATTTTACCCATGACGAGTTAGACTTTAAAGATAAAAATGTCACCCGAGGGAATGTGTAGGTGAGAAAAGAGTTCGAATCCTGTATCAGTAAGGTAAAATTTGAAAGAAAGATACACAAGAAATAGAAGTTCCGGTGAAGCAGTGGTCCCTTTCACTAATTCGAGTCTTTAGCGGCTAATCGTGTGTTGCAATTTGCTATTAGCTATACCTAGTGGTGCCTTGTAATTGCATCTTCACGTTTTAATAAAATCGATCATTAAATCTTCTTTTGCATTTGAGGAAACATGTGCCATAACTTTCGAAGAATATGGTGTAACACCAAACGTATATCTGAGAAGAGAAGAGGCATGCTCCCAGGTCATAGTTTGCTGTTTACGTTTAGGATGAGAATGTTCAACTCAATTCTTCCTCGGGATCGAAGTGGATCAATGGTAGAGCACTCAGCTCTGGTGCTTGAGGTCATCGGTTCGATCCCTGCTCATGCCGTGTTCTTTGTGATGGACAATCACCATGTGCCTGGGTTTTCTCGAGAGTTATCCCGTTTCCTACCACTTTCTTCATCCCACCAATTCAATTATCATAATCTATCTAAGGACTTAAAATTAAATTCGAACTGAAAATCAAAATTCAATTCTGAGCCGTGAAAACAAAGACCAAATATTTCTGTACCCTGTTTAAAATGTTTCGAATTGAAATTATCACACTTGGCGTTCGGATCCTATTGTAACACCAAATGTACGTATCTTGTAAACGTACATAATTTCTAATTTATATCGAGTATGTATTCGTTATTGGCATATAGTGGATCATGTTGGAATTAGATAGTTCACCTACTGACAGTTTGTTACGGTTTTAAGTATACATTTCCAAAAAATTTACTATACAGAGTATAATCCACTGTGCACCTTAATCATCCTAGCCACGTGGGGCTTATCGTTGTCCTGTAACAGGAGGACCCCTTTGCGATTCAGAAGGGCTGGCCCCAGAGTTTTGAGTTTTTCTTGAACACGGATCAACTGCTGACAGTACACAGTTGCATTCATGCTCGTATCAGCTGGTAGCAGTTCCCGGTGCACGATGCCGCGAGCAGTCCACCAAACACAGGAGGACCTTCTTCTGGTGCAGTGCTGGTTCCCTCTGTTTTGGAACCGGTTCATGGGATGCTAACCAATGATGATGGCGCCGTGGAGCTTCGAACAGGACCCACTTCTCATCACATGTCAACACCCTGTCCAGAAATGGCTCCTTCCTTAGACGAGACAGCAAAGAAACACAGGTGTCTGCTTTCGTTGCCTTCTGGCCCGGAGCGAAATCATGTGGAACCCATCGACAAAACTTGTAGTGCTTCCCAAGTTGATGGAGGTGCTGCCGAATGGTTTCTCCATTCACACTGAATTGTAGTTCCAGTTCCTCACATGTGTGGCCACTGTTCGCTTCAATTGCTGCCTGAAGAGCTTCATTTCGTACCTGAATTGGTCTTCCTGCACGTGGTGCGTCTCCGAGTGTTTCGTCACCGTTCTTAAACTTAGTAAATCACCGCTGCACTGTCCGCGTAGTCACGACACCCTCACCAAAGGCCTGGTATATCTTCCACCCCGGTGCAGCTGCGTTTGACCCCAGTTTGAACTCGTACAGCATACACGCCCTTATGACGCTCTGTGGAGGTCCCATGTTCACTCTGTCCTTCCGCACGTTCACGGTGTAACTGAACTTCCACAAACAGGTAGTATGTTGGCTATACCCACACCAACAACTGACCTTCGCCTGATCTCCATTCGCATTCAACTCACGGTGTGAGGGCCAATTGAACACAGACCTCCACAAAAAGCGACAAAACTTTCTTGGTTCCCTTAAACATAGTGGTGATTTACATTGTGTAGTGGTCATTGCTTCCTCAATATTTTCATTGAATTTTGATTAAATGAAAAACATATTATGAAATTGAAATATTTGCATAAATTTTTAAGCACAAGTCGATACTCTGAATATATTTGTAGTTACATTTATGTCCCTTCAATTGGCGGTCTTCTAGATTTCAGATCAATTTCCTCGAATTCCAGACGTTCCTCTATCCATCCTGTTTGATCTCCTTGTCGCGAGAACTTTCTACAACGAAAGTTTGTAACACGTCCTCAAAAAGGAACAACAATAATTCTTCATAATTTCTAAAATCAGGTTATATAAGATTTGCAATGAATATGTAATATAGTTGAAATTGAGGAATATTGCTAACCTTAGGAGATATTACAAGAGTCCACAAAACTGCCCAACATACAGGACTCGATTTTGTTGTGGCACTGGCCCACAGGGCCAATTATTATGAAATTTTTTTTTCACTAGTCCTTCAAAACTCAAACTGATCCTTTTTTCAGATCAGTAAATAATTATAATCGGCGTAATTTTTAGTCCACTTTAGTATATTCATTTAGGTTGCAGACCTACATAGGATACCACATATGGAAGAATAATTATAACCTTTTAAAACTTTTGCCAAAGCAAACAAGGTCATGATTAACAAATAGCAATGCCTGATGTCTAAATTATCACACTTATTTTGCTTTATTACACTAAATGTCTTCTTCGGAAGAATTTTTCGGCAGTCGGCGGCCGCAGGGAGAACTATTGGGGCTTCTGGCTTTTTTCTTCTTTGTCTATAAAGAAGGATTAACATTATAGTTAAACAATATGGATTGAGTGATACGACAGCGTATCCACGTTTCCTGTTTCCGGCACTTGTGGCAGAGGTATGTTCGTTACTAAGGTTCTGGAATTTCGCAATTTTTGTTTCTGTTTTTGAAAACAGAAAGAAAGCACTTCGATAAAACGTTAAATACAGCCTACATACAGGTATGCTTATTAATATATTGGAACGTTAACAAACACTAGCTCAGAGTACAGCCAACATTTGTCAGTTACTGGCCCTTGGAAATTTTTACTGGTATTCGGTCAATTTCAAGCCCTGCCAACGTATGACCTACAAGACAGAAACACACATTCAGCAGATAATCTCTATGATCTTGATAAAAATGTACCTGTCTAATTAAATCGTTTATCGTATCAGAGAAACACAGACCAGCAAATCAATGTAGCAAAAATATTTAATGTGATATATATTTTTGTTATCTTATGATGTTCGTAATAATAGTACAAAGACTCCAACATCGCTAGGAATAATGTATGGATTAGGAGACTAGGTCAAGGAAGTTAACAGATCATAAACGTCCGTAAGGTCGAATTGTACTTTTGTCTAAGTTCCCAGTGCATTGTTTACTGTCTATTATGTTTTCAATCATAGCAATATACTGAACATTACATAGAAACATAGTTGTATGCCCATCCATGTTCTCTTGTTACTTTTACTCAAATTTATATGAAATATTCATGATCTTCTTTATTTTATTTCTTGCAATCCTTTACGAGTCTCGAATACAACACTGCAGCTCCGCTAGCAAGAAAGATGGACTTCTTGCACTAAAGATACAAGTTTAGGAACCTACCCAGGAATTTAGCGATTGTGCTCGATTGCAGACAGAGATGTGTTAAAAACTTTTGGAGACAAGTACAGGAGTTACTCAGTTAGTAGTTGCTGGTGTATGATGTCAACACTCTTCTAAAGTAAATGAAAATATGATATTGCGTATTTTAGCCACATCTTTGCTCTACCATTGAATTTGTACCTACTGACAACGCAACACCCCAGTTATAAAAGAAGGATTAACACTAGCAACAACTTTCTTGCAATGGATTTGCAAATAACAATGTTTAATACATATTTTATATTTAAACCCTTCTTTTCGGGTTTAAATATAGGAGCATATTGAGCAAGCTATGGACGAGTGATCTTTTCTGGATGTAAAACGATAATCTACACAAAAATATAAATTATTTACTCCTAAACGACTTTATAAGAATATTACTGCATCTTAAAGAAATTTAGAAAACAATTGAAATCTTGAGTAACATTAATCAATATTTAAAACATGTTAACTAACTTAAGGACTCAAGGTAATATTTAGTCATCTTAAGGCATGTTATAAGTCGTAAAAGATTTTAAGAAATATTAAAATATCTTAATTAGAGAAAAACTTTAGGAATCTAGTGTGGCGTAATTGAATCGTAAGGAATCGTAACTAATCTTAAGGAGTGATAAGTCTTCTTAAGGCACATTAAGTAATCTTAAGGAATTAATTAAGAAGTTAAGAAATATTTAATAAACTTGAGTACCGTGAGGACTCGTAATGAATATAATGTTATGAAAGCAAATTTTAAGAACTTGAAATAATTTCAAGTGTTCTCAAGGAATAATAAGTAATGGTGAGTTAACAAATTTTAAAACGCTTAACTAGCTATAAGGAATCCTGAGGACACTAACGGATTGCAAGAGAAAATTAAGTTTGATTAGAAAATTAAAGGAATCATAAAGAACTTTAAAATTATTAGTGACTGTTAAGGAATATTAAGGAAGATTAGGAAGTCTACATTAAACTTATGAATGTTTAAATAATTTTAACAGATCTTAAGAAACATTAAATAATTTTGGAACATCTCAGTATAAATAGCAGCAAAAACCAAACGTGAGTGCTTCACAAGCGGTAATCAATGTTAGGAACCATAACCACTAGGCTATGAAGACTGGGTATAGCAAAACTTCGTTTATTCTCTTCCGATAAATTGAAGTTCTTTGAAACGCTTGTAAATAAAACATCTGCTTTTACTTCAAATATTTGAACACTAAAGGAAAGCTGGCTTTAATGTCATTTTCAAATCGAAATGAATAATCTTTCTTCGATAAATAATTATAATTCTTTCCTAAAGATAAAACAGCAAATTTATTAATTTTGTTATACAATACCATATATCCGTGATTGAAACCAAGTAATGAAATACCTATCAGACTGACCTATATTTCTTTTAAAAATACACGCAAAAGAAACTTTTTTGTTCAATGAATATTGAACGTGTTGTTGTTTTCGTTTATAAATTTTGTAGCAATACTTTAAACATATTGTTTTCAGAAGAAAGCGTCCAATATTACAACATGGAGTGCGGTAAGAATTACTTCTCAAACAACATTAAAGACTTTATATTTGTTATACAATGAGGAATATATCTCGTTTATAAACTTTCATAGAATAATGTGGGGATACCAAAATAAAATTAGCTTCTCATTCATTCATACACTCCAAATAAATATATGTGACACAAAAAATCCGCCTGATGAAACTTAAATATCCAAGGAGGTCAAGTCAGCTCAATCAACTTCGCACAATATGTGCGAAAATACTCCCTGTTTTTCATCGTCTTAAATTAGGTAATTTAATCAGGAAAATAAATGCTTAAATTAGGTAATTTAATCAGGAAAATAAATGTAGGAAACTAATATAAGAACTTTGAACAATTAACATGATAGTGATTTAAAGTCTGATAAAGTGTGAATGAGTGTTTGTTTCGAGGGTAGGGCTCTCCAAAGCACTCAAGTATATATACTACAACCACACCTCAGTATTTTGATATTTGTTTAATGTGTTTGTATATTTATTTTCTGAAAACAATACGTTTTTGCATAAATACACTTGCACTACAATACACTTGTACAATCTCCAGGTTCACGTATAATAACATTAATAAACGTTTCTAACTAGTTTGTTTTGACATTGTTTATCGTTAGTACAGTACAGAATATAAATGATGCATAGAAAGCTGATATCATCCTAATTATGCAATTCTATCTTTAGAAGTGTCCTCTCAGTTCTAACATGTAATCGTCGCCATTGTACACTATGTGACACAATCATACGTTTGGTGAAACATTTTATATTAATATTCAGAATATTAACAATATTGTAGAAATTTCTCTTATTTGCGTACATACCTGCTAACGTTTCTGGTGTATGCCATGCGCCATATACAAATGTTGAATTTGAAAATATTATCTCTGCTTTCTTACCTGCAAAGAAATATAAGAAATTATTGAATATATTAAATACAAAAGTTCGGTACGTAATAGAATATAAGGTTGCCAGAAATCAGTCATAAATTATAATATTCAAGAACTTACAGAAATATTGGTACTCCCAGTACGCCAGTAATCAATTTGTTTTAACTAAAGGTTGGTTCTATGTCTAGTTAAGGTACCAGCATTGAAACAAATTTAAGCAGGTTGCCAACTGGAAAATCGGAACTCGATTCACCAAAACTTTGAAACACTTTTTTGTATATCTCTGTAACTCAGGCGGTAGTACGTCTGACTACGAAATGAGCGACCCGAGTTCAAATACCGGTCGGGAAGCTGGAGACTTTCTTTAGTGCTTCTATGTCTGGAGCTCTGATGTGGACTCATCCTCCAATGAAATTGAGTGCCAGAGTATTCTTCGTGCTCCTGGACACTTTTGGCCAGATTAAAATTATCTCTAAATATTACTGAATGTCCATTCACAATTTTGATTGCTAAAATTCACGAAAACGAAAATTTAATTAATCCCAATTTCCTCAGAACAGAAATAAATAAAGAAGTAAACCATGTAAATGATTTAGGCAATTTTTGATTTAAAACGAATTTTGAGACAAATATATTACTATGGTAACTTCGGCACGGTATAGGTCTCTAGGTACGATGAAACGACACTTTACATACTTTAGTGACTGAGTCTATTGTGGTCGTATACTATGTTCTAATATGGAGTAGATTCGTAATTGTAACGTAGTCTGGAACACATATCCATTTGGAAACACCACCTTAATGGAAACTACTAAAAAAGATCCTGAATTGATGTGGAGACTGTTGAAATTAAATATAAAACAATGCACGATTTTAAAACTTAACCTATCGATACTTCCAAGCGCTTTTTGACTAAACTTGGTAGAGGAATATGTTACATCATGAAACCACAGAAACCCATGATTAAAAGTGCTTTCGTTCATAAATACAGACACAGAGACCAAAAGTTTGGTTCGTAAGAATAAGCATTTATATTGATCTAAGTAGAAAAACCCATGTTTAGTTAAAAGAAATTTGTAATAGTAGATAACAAATACACACGAAAGCACATTGGATAAATGTTCTATCTTTTAGAGGGTACGTTCATCATTATCGCAATCTTAAAGACGGCCATTTTGAATCTTGCTCGACTTTTTTTTTAAATAGGAAGGGGGTCATGTAACATATCAATCTGGGCTAGCATTTTACCAGAAATACATTGGTGAAGTTATGTTTGCCATCAATGTATTTTTGAAAGAGATAATTGGATGTGACATTAGTATGCGTAGTTGATTAAAAATCCAGAAATACTCTGCTATTGTTGAAACAATGCAAGAAATAAAATCCCAATACACAAGTAATGAGCACTGTGTAGGTATTTCCTAATACTAATTGCTTATATATTGGGTTTTTATTTCTTGTACTGACTAAAAAATACAAGAGTATTGCTGGATTTTTCAATCAGTATGACACTAGCATACTAGTGTCACATCTCATTATTTTTCTCAAAAATACATTTATGGCAAAGCTGACTTCACTAATGTATTTCTGGTAAAATGCTAGCCCAGATTGATATGTTACATTAACCCCTTCCAATTTAAAAAATCGATCAAGATTCAAGATGGCCAACTTACTTCAAGATGGCGGCCATGACGAACGTAACCTATAAAGCAAGATTTTTTTCAGCTTGACTCGCAGGACTGGGCAGCCATTTTGGCAACTTCCGGAGCACACTTGGAAACACTTCCGGTACGGCACAGAACTTTTGCCTAAACATAACTTTTGAGTAAACAGTACTTTTGCGTATGCCCACCGCTAACAGGAGACTGGGCACCCCCGCGGCTAACGCCGCCCAGCTCCCTTCGGACACACCCTCCCCGGTTGCACACCTCGCTATCGCTCGATGTGCATCCTGCCCTGGTGGGTTTATATACATCTTAGTTTTTAGTGACATCTTTTAAAATTGTAAATCACAACTTTTATTAAATTTCCGTTTGTGTATTTACATAAAAAACGAAAAAAAAAATTTAATTTTCTTTAAAAAAATAATATGCAATATGTCGACCCCAGGGTTTGAACCCGGAACTTCTGGATCAGGTTTCCAACGTCTTGACCCCAAGACCAAACTTCAGATGCCGGGTTCAGTGTTCTTACTTATCGTTCAGGACAAGCGAGAGTGGGCTATTCCTACCGGAAGTGTTTCCAAGTGAGTTGCAATATGGCTGACCAACCCTGCGAGAAGAGCTGATAAAAAAATCTTGCACCTATAAAACATAGCGCATTTACCCAATATCCATTAATATGTGTTTGTTTTCCCTTATTACAAACAGTTTATAACTAAACGTTTGTTTCCCTACTTCGAATACGCTATAAATGCTAATTATTGTGAATAAAACTCTTGGCCAGTGCGCCCGTCTTTATGGACCAAAGTACTTTTAATCATGCTTTCTAGTGGTTTCCTGATGTAACTTACTCTCTACCAAGTTTGGTCAAAAAAGCTTTGAGCCATGAATAGGGTTACTTGTAAAGGTACAAATATTCTTCTCACGATGAAATATTTTTGACGTTGTTTCTCTGAAAAAAAAAAAAAAAATGTTGAACAGTAATATAAACTGTTCGGCACTTCTGATCAAAGTTATCATAGGAGTACTAGCCGCAACACAGGGCTCTATTTACTTTAAGGCGAAAGTTGTCGAAGCTGGAACAAAAATGTGCACAAAAGGGGATCATTTATTCTCTTAATTTAACTGCGTTGTAATTGTTGCATTAAATTTTATGCTTAATGCTAATAAAGTTCGCTTCCGCTTTATATTGATGTTTTAAACTTTTAAATTGTTATTTATGTTTGACCAAAGAACGTTTCTGATATTTCTATTTAAATCATTTCTGCCTGTTGGTTGTCAAAAAGTAAGCCAAAGCAAATCAAATAAATCGAAATAGCATTCAGACATTTTGCGATATTTTAATTGCAATGGAAGCATAAGTTTAGAAAGAATATGATCACAACCCCCACCCCGTATTTCCTATTTTTATCCTGGATCATCATTTAGAATCGTGTGTAGTAAATATGCCTGAGAAATTTAATTTGCAAACATTTTTCGTATCGAATCCCACGTTTCTCTTAGCGTTAGTCGAGTTGTATTCGTTCACCATAATTCCTATACTAAAAAACTAGTCCAAAGACGACGGTCAACTACCGAGCCGCCGCAGATCTTTGTTAGAGCGTAGTATTTGGTAGGTCGTTTGTTCGATCCCAGCTTCCGACCATCCCGACAGGTTTTTCCAGGGATTTTCGTCAATCATAGCAGGCAAATACCGGGATGTCACCTTCAACATAAACCTTGGCGGACACTTTTGCGCATCCTTTTCCCTCCCCTATCCCGGCCCGAGCCTTAGATGCCTAAAGCCCATAAATAAAATGCACATAAGTTCAGACGACAGCCAACTAATTATCTTCCGGAATCTTTTACTAGAGGAACCTTGAGTTCGGAGGTAAGCGAATTAAAGGAGAATCTGTAAAGACGTATGTATGGAAGAAGGTCACCTAAAAGCTCACTTATTATCGTTAATATTTTTAGCATAACTATTTTCTAAGATGCCGTTAAGGAACTTTAATTTTATTTAATATTTTCGTTCTTTTCTCAGCCACACTAGAAAGGCTCATCACAACTTTCTTCTTTCACTACTTCGTTCCAGTATTGCCAACAGTAAACTAAGTCAAATTCTACAATTGGCTGAAATCCTTTGTTACAATGGAAACCATTGGCACTTTTGTGGCTAGACAGGTGTGACAAGTGGCTAAAACCTTACATCACCTTAAGAAAAAATCTAATGTGCTGAGCCAAGGTCCAAAAGTTTATAAAATAAATTTATAATTCCCAGAGATTCTAAATTTAGTGACTAAATGAGATTGCAAATTGGCTAGAACTAGCAACAAAGTGTTAAGGTTGGCATCACTGCTTCGTTTACATTTCTGCTATATATAACATAATATTATATACAAATATTTTACAACGCTTTTAGTCTAATTCTCCCCTAGAATATTTAATTTCATTATCCGATGTGAAAAGTAATCATTTTATCAGTGTATAAAGCTTTCTGAAGGAGGAAATATTACTTGGACTTAAGATGTGGAATTCGTGTAACAATATCGGTTCCTCATTTCTTCAAAGCTGCTATTGTTTTAGATGGTGCTATGTTTCCCTTTCCACAAACTCTACAGTTGAAAGCAGAATTTTTTACGAAGAAAATTATGAGAGAAGAAGGAAGGTAGACTATGAAAAGATATTCTTTGAATTTTCCTATGCAAGTGGTAAGCTTTGAAGAAAAGGGGAAATGTATAGTAGTATTATTTGTGCGCATGTGTGTTCGTGTGTGCGTTTGCTAGGGAGAAAAAGTGTGTGAGGGTCTCATCTCTTTCGTGCTTATACAACTTGAAGGCTTGTTCTTGTATAAGAGGAGCAGAATCAATTCTAAATCTTTCCATGAATAAAATCGCATCTTACCTTGTAAAAAAAAATAACATATTTCTTCTACATATGGATAGACCGATTGTAGTATGTTTTCCTTTAACGTAAAGAGAATATGATTGTCTGCAACTTAAAAGAACTGAACTCAAATCGATTTATCCATTCCAAATTTATTTAGAAGAAATCATTTAAGATTGGGTACAAACTTTTGGAGCTGACTGTATATTTTAGAAAAACATATTCTCTAATATTCTGTGTTTTGTGCAAAGGTATGCAAAATTTGTATCATAAGGTTTGGTAATTTATTATGATTTTAGAAAAATATTTCTGTAAACTTGTTGTGCAATGTTTTGCAATATTACTTTTTATCCTCTTGTTTCATACATTTATTTCACGAAATATCTCGAGATCCTCAGGCTGTTACCAAACGCCTATAATATATACCGAACAAAGTGACCGATTTAGTATGTTCTGAGTATCTCAATTGGTAAAAGGTATTACTTAGGTTCAATCTATCTCTCGCTTCCACAAAACCTTTTGTTTAAAAGTTTAGCTGGTTTACGAGAACTGCTTATTAACACACAATTATTTGTAAACTTATGCACTTTAAAGTGCTGATAAGTGATTCTAAAAGTAACTTTTAGGTGTTCAATAGGTGCACATAAAGTGTGCAGAAATGCTTTTGCTGTGTAATAAATAAACAGGTTGTGAAACTCTGCAGCGGCATTTCCTTTGTGAATTCTGAAACGGTGTACGAGAAAAATAGGAAGAACTATAATGATTTAGTTCCAAGTTCAACGTTTTTCTCGTGCTTCTAAAGTAAAGCGGTATGCAACAGTATCTTTACGTTCGAAGTCATACGGATAAGAGTTTCTGTAATGTTTGTCCTTTTTTATTCCAGATATTTGCTTTTGTCGATGTTGGTGGATTCTCCATCTCAAAGTTAATTGTTTACATTAGCTATTGTTTTGCAGTACCTGTTTTCATAAACGACATTGACTACATCTCTTGTGGCTCTTTGATATTTAACTTTCCTTTAATTGCGTTCACTCTACAATCTGAGTGTCATCAATTTCCTTCAGATAAACTAAACACCATTTTAGTCCAGAGCAAATTAGGAATAAAACATAACATCAACGTTAAATACATAATAATTCATGAAAAGGTAAACAATAAGTTGAAAAAGCTTATCTCAAAATGTTATTAACAAATGCTTTGGTAAACGAAGGATCAGAATAAGTCCATTTTCATTTTCATTGTGCACTTTCAGTTTAGGCATTTATATATAAAACAATTTGTATCTACTAGTAAGCCTAAGAGTTTTGATAATAAACCGGAGAAGTAGATCCTTTACCATGATGATTCTTAAAGTTACACCCAGTGAAGAAAATGCGCCCCAACCCCGACAGTCCAATTTTTGACGCCATCGGCCCGGTGTCGGTTGTGTCACAGTCGGAAAAAAGTCGCATATGAAAGCGGTCCACTGGCGGCCGGACGCCAAATGGGTGCGTTAGGCAAAAAATCCTGTTGTCAAAGTGACTTAAAGAACGAAGCCAAGAGTGATGTAATTAGCTTAAACTAATCCTTGTAGTGTACCAATCACACCAGTACATTTTGTGAAAATGGTTGGCAAAAGGGTGGGAAAGTTTTTTTGCCCCCCTTGCCCCGACAATGGGGTTGGGAATTGGTCGGGACTGAGGGAAATGCCGACAATGTCCTAACAAGGCGGGAATATGACGGCAAGAATAGTCAAGAAGAAGACGGGCCACCAACTATCTGAGACAGTCAACAGAAAAGAATTACAATTAAAATCAGTGATAGTCACGATACATCTACACTAGTCATATTTTTTTTTCATTATAGAGAATAAAAAATCAATTACAAATGTCAGTTAGGATCGTCGGGTTTCACTTGGCACTTTTCTTTGAACCCGACTCTACACCGACGGTTGAAATGTGGCTGGCAGCATTTGTATGGGCCAAATTCTGGCCGAGAACTGTAACTATCCAATCTTTTGGAAAAAAAAAATGTATATAAAAATTGTGGAAAGCGAGACACAGATACATCAAAGTTCTATGGTATGCATTATAGAGCATCATTTGCAGGTGCCAGGTATAATCGTCGGGCTTCACTCGACACTTGTTTTGAACCCAACTCTACACCGACAGTTGAAATATTGGTGAATTCTGGCCGAGGGCTTGTAGTGTACGAAAACTACATGCCTACAATTCTTTGACTTAATTTCTAAATTATAATTTTATATTGAGCAATTTCTCTGGTAATTTAATCTCGTATTTGGCAACCCTGCGCGAATCGCTTTCTCGGTTTAGTTCCGCGATGTAAGCGATTTCTAGCCACTGTTTGGGTTTGTCTCGCTAAATGGGAAGGTCGCTTGTCTGCAGCTACGACTTGGATTCGTTATATTGGATTGTCGACTTTGGTTGCTGCTGCGAAATAATTGTGGTTAAATCCGACTTCAAAGAGCTTGAATGCAGGCTTAGCATAATTTATTAATATTAATTTAATAATAGTAGAAGTAAACTATTGTTTTGAAGTAATATTAGCTAATTTTGTTTGAGAATGAATTACTCAGTCACTTTATTTTTCGGAAGAAGTTAAATGGCGAATGCCGTTGCATGGGGCATTCTCAGTAATTACTATAAATCAGTTACAGTTGTGAATTAAACAATCGAGAGTAATAACTTATGTTTTTCGTGATTGAAACTAAATTATTTCTTAAAAGAGAGTTGGATTTGATTTCAATTTACAGTAAGTTAAATCTCTAGATAAAACATTTTGGTATTTTCCTTTAGTTCACTTGAGAAGGTACAACTTTCCTTTAAGTGTCAACGAGAACTTATGTGGAGGCAAGGTAGGGTGTATTGGATTGCAATGGCATCTGTTTCTCCCCTTTCCCCTTCTTTATTTTACTTTCAACTTGTGCAGGAAAGAGCGGAAGTGAGAACGTGTGTTCTGGTGACGTTGGCTTGAAGGCCATTGTTTTGTCATTGCGTGTATAGGCGTGTGTTTCCTGAAGAAAGGATTCATCCCCCCCCCTCTTTATTTTGCTCCTTACAACTTGTTCAGTATATTGTGGAGGTTGAGTGACCTTTTAGTTAGTTTTGTGAAAGGGTGGTTTGGTCCCCCCCCTCCCTCCTTATACGTCTGGTTGGGACGTTAACTAAATTTGGTTAAAATTATTGTTTCTTAAGTAATTAATTTCATAGAAGCTTATCGAGAATTAATAACCTAAATTTGAAGTCCTGTTTAATTCCTATTTTAATCTTCGGACTTTGACGTAACTTTCGAAATCGCAAGCGGGTTTGAAGTAAACAGCTATCGAATACTCTGTGGAATCTTAATTAATTAATTTAACTAGTTGAAGAGTTGCTCAATATAAAGTCAAATCTATTTCATGATTTTGTTTGACGTTTGAGAAAGTTATGATTCAACTCAGCCATTCGTATGTGTAAATTATGGAAATAAAGTTGTTCTGTTTTATTTAAATAAGTTGTCAGAATTTGATTTCATTTGATCTAATTAACATAATTAGTTTAGCATACTTTCCTATTAGTTCGTTTTGCGCGAGCGTTCTGGGACTCCTTAAATGTCCGCCCTCTTGCATCGACGTTTACTTAAATCAAGATTTTGAATTATTTGACTCCGAGTGAATATCGGGCAAGTGCGGTTACAGGCTGTAACTCTCTAATATTAAAATACGCTTATTACATTAAAACATATTTATCTCTTTAATTTTATTCGTCTTTTTACAAAAATCTGTAGTGAAAAATACAAAAAAATACAAAGCAAGCAAATACAATGAAATTAACTACATTTTTCATGTTCTTGTTTGCATGTTGAAAACATTGAATTTTAAACTATATTTCAACGAACATTTAATTTCGTTAATAGTGCGTTAATCTATGACGCAGATTTCGCTTTATGTGTGTTTTCTAAAGCGACATATTACATTTATTGAGAAATACAGTTTAATAGTGCAGCGATGATCAAGATCTTGAAGAAAAATTGCACTTAACAAAGAGAAATAGGAATGTTCTTTATTTTTATTTGTATACTATATGATAGTGAAAAACGCGTAGTAACTCCATTCTACACTGCCTGCTAATACACATACCGTAAAAGAGCAGCTAACTGAGAATGTGGATCCATGGATGAGGGTAAAGACGACGAGCTACCAACGAGAAGTGCAGAGCGTTCCTGTGTTCGAACCCCACAGCAGCCACTGGGATTATTTACTATTGGAAAATTAACACCGTAAATCATGATGAGAGCAACGGATAAAATAAAACTAACTGTGTGTGTACCAACAGACAGCATTCATGTTTTGTTTTGGCCAACCCGTTTCTTATAACCATTTGCGGGCCGTCTTAGCTGTGCCGACGGTGGCAAACGCCAAGTGCCCGAATGACGCCCGACTGTGACTGTCGGTAAATAGTCGGGGGTTGGGCGGGAAATAGTCGAGCCGAAGCCGGCCAAAATGAGCGTTTTTCTGGAAGGTTTTTGCTGCCTTTGGGGATGTCAGCCCGACAATCCGGAACCGAGTGCGGCCCGACCCTGACCGGTGTCGGCCCGGCAGATGGCCGACACGGTTTTCTCCATTGGGACAGTTTCTTATGTTATAAACGACTTCATAAACCCTTTTCAACTTTCCATACATAAAGTCTTTAACTGCTACTAGTAATGTATTTAAAGATTTTGGATGTTAATGGTATCTGGTGTCCTATTTCTAATCTCTTTTACATAAATAATTAAGACCCTTTTTCTCTCTTCTTAAGGTGAATTCGATTCGATATAACTTGTAAGACAAAAGCACAGTATTTTCTAACAATGGAAGAACGAAGCACATAGTATATATTGGAAATGTGTTATCCTGCATAATTTCTTCTGTCTAACCTTCTTTTGCAATATTCTTTTATTGATTAACTTTGCACGCCTCCTCCCGATCCATATATCAAGGTTTTCAAATCATGTTATTCAGGTTTACCAGAAAATGTTTCGCCATTGGAAGACTGTAAAGTTAAAAATTGGAGGACAGCTGTGGATGTTTGTCTTCCAATGAAGGCCAAATAAAGCCAATAAATAAACCCATCGGTGCTTGAAAGTGCTTTATTGACCAAACGAGGTAGAGGGGTAGGGTAAATCAGGAATCCACCAGATGGCATGATTAAAAGTGCTTTCGTCCATAAAGACTAGTGCAGTGGCCAAAATCTTTGATCGTAAGAATAAGCATTTACGGTGGTCTAAGTAGGAAAACACACGTTTATTTATAAAAAAAAAAAAAAAATTAATAACGGAAGATAAACACACACTAATGAATATTTGGAAAATGCACTATTTTTTACCGGGTACGTTCGCCTTGGCCAAATAATCTACATATTAGACGTAAAAATTTACGTTGACCACTAGAAGAAAATTGCTTAAAATACAATAAAGAAAAGCATTATGAAAGATGAAATTAAACATGTATCTTAAAACAATTGAACAACTACTTATATACATATTTAATAATTAATAGTGCCGATGCTTTGAAAATAAGCCAGAAACGCATACTAGAGACTAAAAACATGTTAGGCTCAAATTTTATTGCTGATTGCAACTAGGCGTAAATGCAAACTAGTATTTTAAAAAAATCACTGATGGGGTGGACTGGAAAGTAATCAAATTAGGTGATAATTATTAGGAAATGATATACGAGACCAGACATCTTTGGATATATAATGTATAGTAGTTAAGTATTCATTATCGAGGTATACTAAAACGAGTTTTCAAGTTTTAAAAAATATGGTAGGATAGGTGAATCCTCAATACTCGATGAGCAAAAAGTATCATACGCTCCCTTAAGATGGCTCTAGTATGTGTTTCCAAAATTCCTACTTTAAATGTCTTTTAGTGCTATGATTTGTAATTTCTTTTCCAACATTTTAAATTTTAATTTTGTTTTAATTCTACGAAAAATGCTTTCTTCTCTCTTTGTCGTATGTCTCAGTGTATTTTGTTACCTTTCACTCAGTCCTCCATTGCATCCACTATACGTATCTTTTATTGATTCCGTAGTATCATGTTCCATATTTGTAATATATACAATTGAATAGTTGGTTGTAACATTGAAAGTGATTTATTGGCAATTTGTCGGTAATCTTGATACGCTTAAGAAGGTGATGTATACATATCCTTACATATCCTGACGAGAGGTTGTCTTTGTTTCGAAGTCCACTACAAGCGAATGCTGAGATGGAATTTTGTATTAAGATTACTAAGTGGTCTTAATTCTCCAGCGAGCAATTCTCTTGCAAAGACACAAGCCAAAGAAGAGCAGTCGTCGAAGATAAAAAAAGCTAACAACTAAAGAATTTCAACAAACAATTAAGGTAGACATATTCCCAAGTTCATGACAGCGAATTCCCACAAATAATGTACATTTTATTTAGTTCATTCTATTCATCTGTAGCAGAGCCAGATTTAACGAAAGCAGATAGTGTAAGTTAATATTTGATTTTCAATGCCCTCGGTCCTGATTGTGCTACCTTCTCCTTTAGATAATAGCTTTCTCTGTTTCAAGAAATTTCTGTACCACTTCAATGAAAGCAGATACAGACAGGATACAGGTAACTCCGTTGGTAGAATGTAGACTTAACCATCGGAAGATCCTATGATTGATCCTGACGGCCGCCTATCCCGACTATTTTTTTCCAGTGCTCTTTATCAGTCACACCAGGCTGATGACGGGATGATACCTTAAAACTAGCCCCTAGCCTTGACCCATCCATCCCCTACCTTATTCCTATCTGAGGCAAAGCTATCTAAAGATTAGAAATAAATTTTAAAATTTCAAAACAGGTGAAGAGAAAGTAATTTTCGAATTGGGTTTAGCTACCTCAATTTTCTGGTTATAGTTACTCTGGTGTCTAAACTTCATCTTCATTCGGTTAGCTTTTAACACCCTAGATAACAGTGACGGAAATCAGACCTTGTAAATTCGGAAACGCCAACCACGAAGCGGCCCTAGCCTGGTCAAAACTCCAGCTGGATGACGTTACCTAAATAATCTCCGACCCAGCATTTACATGAGCACAATATTTGCCACAAACGGGGCCCGAAATAAAAGAAAACATATAATTGAACTTCATTAAATAAAGGAAAATTTATTTAAAAAAATACACTCAGCAGAAACACAGACGAAAGGCGGTGAGATTAGGTCAAACCAATCACTACTCCGCTTCGGGCTTACAGTCTTTAAAGTCACATCTCATCGACGAAAGCATGCACGGTAAACAGGACCGTGAAAGGCAACAAAAGGTCAAGTACAGTTGGCAGTGTTTGGTAAGAAAACAGGAAGAGTGGAGGTGAGTTCGTGGAGGTAGCAAAAACGTCCCACATAAGTATACGCGATCTGAACATGTGGAAATATTAAGAGCATTTCATCAGTCACACCGGCCGTAGCACGGCGGAAAAGCATGTAAACCTCATATAAACAAGTCTAAAAAAAACTTGAAAGAAACATAAACTTACATCACATTCTGCATTCTTCAAGCCCGAGCGCGATGCTCATAAGCAATGCAGAATGATAGATTAGAATTTAGAAAAACAGAATAACTGGACTTGGGTTTATACCAGCGATCGACCAATTTAAATAAGTTTTTTTTATTGTTTATCCACAGTCACGCCAAGGAAACGCTGGGATTGTAACTTCAACTTAGACCCTGATTGATACCGTACTTTCTTTCATTATTTACAGTCATTGTGATGTACAGGATTAGATTTATGCCAAAACTGCCTTCGTCATTGAGTTTCTTGGAACATCCCGGCACAGATTAATATATCACTTAACCCAGTTAGATTGTAAAAATGTTGAAGCCCTGACAAGATGGCCGTCTTTAAGTAGGCTATTATTAATATCATACCCTTATGTCCAGTATCCATTACTTTCTTTTGCTTTCAATATATTTATCTGTGTCTGAAAGAAAAGACGTTTTCCTTACTGTGTATTCGATTTACTTCATCTCTAAAATTTTATTTCCTCCTTTCTCCTCGTCGGTATTTGTTCACTATAAAAGCTATAGTTCTGGCTATGAATGTTTAGCAAGGAACTCTACCTAGGTAACAATACCTAGGTATAAACATGCGAGTTCCATAAGCCATAGAGTTACTTTGTATATACTTGTCAGCTTTTCGCTTCTAGCTGTATAATCGTTCTACATATAAAGACGCCCTTTGACAAAGGAAAGTTTAGCCTTCAGCGACGTAATCAGATAGTTTCCTAGTATAAACATATTTGTTTCTTCTCTCTTTGTTGCAAGTTATTGTTTTGGTAAATCTCACTCTTTCATGTACCTCAAATAATATTTGACATAAGAGGTAGTGTCACTTGAACACATGGGCCTATACGTTAAATATGAAGGGCTGAATTATTCTCATATTGAGCGTAAACTTTTATGTTAAGAGAGGTGAAAGAGAGACCACTCTTTTTGAGCGGATTTTCATGGGAAGAAAGATGATAAAGTTTCACTCAAAAACGATGGGATATTTGTGAGCTTGTTTTTAAATTTAATCTTTGTTGGAGATCAATTTGCATCTTTTGAGATGGAATTTTCATCTTTTGAACAGAAAAAGGTCGGAATATAATGTTGACAATTTAACAAACGGCGAAAGGGAGCATTTATCTGGAAGTAGTACAAAAACTTTGATGTTTTTATGAATAAACTTTAAAACAAAACTTAAACCCAGTGGGAATAGAACCTACTACCTCCCAGTCAGGATCTTCAAGGTTAGTCGAGATACTTAGAGAGAAAACCTTCAAGAGGGTCTGTTTCTTCCCATCAGGTACTTGAAAACAACGTCCAAAGATTATTTGTTTAGATTTTACTTCTAATGTCTTCTGGAAGTTATTGTCATTGAGAAAACTTATCAGGTCTTCTGTTGTCACTTTCAACTAAGACCGATTAACTTCATAGTAGGGTAGGCGTTGTCTTTCGATAACCTTCCCGGTAAGAAATGGAGGAAAACAAACTTGATTAGTACCCAAGATTCATTGCGAACCACTCTAAAACGTTCTTTCAAGTCCGAAGGATAAATTACATCATAAAACATCGGAATGTAATCTAAAAAGTTTGAATTTTTAATCCAAAGCTATAATGTTTCGTTGAAAACCACTCTTTTTTTGATTGGAATTGAATATTTTTTGGATAAAATCACTTTCTTATCGAAACAAGAGTGAAACATTTCCGCTCTTCTGATTTACTGTGTAGCAAACTAGGGAGTAGAAGTTTCGATCACTTGGAAGGGGAGACCAGCAAATGAATAATTTTTATTTGGTGATACACGAAGAACGGAGTAGAAGGCAATACATTGTCTATAGATCATTATCAAAGTAAATGAAACTAAACTCTGCCTGATGTGAGTAACAACCGCTATAAGCTCTTGGCTTGCCAGATGGTTTATGTTGAATTCGGTGTTACTATCATGGCAATGGCTTAGCAATGGCTTGCTTAGGCTTCCGTGACCTGAGTCTACTAACAAGGAACACTCGCCAGGTGACAAAGCCCAATTTTGATGAAAATTCGTATGTAGATACAATGCCTAGGTGAATCTTCTCAGCCAAAATTATAGGTTCAATTCATTTGTTGACGACAGGAGAACCTGAGAAAGATGGAAGGTAGAGAGCGAGAAAACAGAGTAAGGGAAACTACTACTTAGTCTATATTGAGAGAAAATGGCTAGTAATGGATACTGGCAGGAGACAATACGTAAAGGAGTGTATGACGGCAATGGACGCCATCATGATTACGGTCCAAAGTTTTTAAATAATAAGTGAGTCATATGATATATAAATTTGTGCTGGGAATGTTCCAAGAAACTCAGTAACGAAATCAATTTTGGTATATCTCTAAACCTGTGCGGGAAAAAAAATGACGAGTGTTCCTTGTATACTGTTTCGCCAATTGCCCTTACGATGCTGGATCGAAAGTAAAAAGTCCCGGACCTTAACAGTAAATGACTATACACAGTGCACTTGACTATACACAGTGAACAGAAACAGAAAAAGGACAAGTACGAGCATAAAATTAATTAAATCGATATTTGTATAATACATATAATGAAGAGGACTATCATAAGATTGTGGTTCAGTTGGCTTTAATCACATAATATTTAATTTTTGATAAACTGTAAATATAAATTCACAACATGTGAAAATCTTGTATTGTTTTCTTCCACTTTCTTTCAGATATTTCAGTCGATTGAAATACTATGAATACACTAAAAACTTAAAAAACAAATGCTTGAGTGCACAATATGTCCGCGAAAATTCACAATATGTACCAGTTTTTCGACATTTTTAGTGCATAATATATGAATTTTTAGTGCATAATGTATGAATATCTGGTGTGCTGATACTAAATTCGTGAACAATAATATCAGTTAATACTGGCAAGTGTACTAAAAGTGATCTGAAATCGTACTCTAGATAATGTAAATTTACGTACATATGAACTTAACGTGTGCAAAATACGCGCTAACAAGGGAAATATTTCGATTCGAACAGTAAATGTTGGATACGACTTCGTATATATATTTGTACAGAGATGCTGATAATACCTGTAAAGTAATTCAACCGTGGAAGACCGCGTTCGTCCGCTAGAGGGCGTTTAAATGTGGAGCAAGTGGAACATAGCCAGAGTAGGGTCTGCAATGGCTCCAACAGTTTTCATTTGAAGAGGCATTTACTACTCAAAATATATACATGAAGATATATGACTATACATATACAGATATGTTCAAAATATATACATGAACAGTTCTGACAAACACTGTGAAACCACTGTACCATATACAAATAGTTTGGTACATATAGGCCAGTATTTGGCTTGACAAATGGAGGGGCTTTTCTACAAAGTGAGTAAAACAGAAGGAAGAATCAAAATAGACACACTGAGCAACCTTCAAAATCACATTTCATGGGCACGTTGTCAAATGCCACTCTTTTTACACCCTTGAAATTGTTGGCAGTTATGGATACGAACGTACGTAGAGAAGGGGACCTGGGGTTCGGACTTCCCACAGAAATTGCATTTTTTGTGTGAGATTAGTATCATTTTTTGGCAAAATTACATGCATTTTACGTACATTCACACCCAGAGACTTGAAACTCTCCGTCAGAGGCGTTGGATCCCCCCTAAATCAACTTCTGGGTACTTCCTTGACGTACATTTGACATCGCGCTCATGGAGTGTACTTTTTAAGGTTGCCCTGTTGTGTATTTTGTCGTGTGTGTCTATTGTGATTCTCCCTTCTGGTTTATTAACTTTGTGGAAAACCCTCAATTACATTTGTGAAGACAAATATTGGCTTATATCTGCCAAACCATTTGTGGCACGCTCGTGTGACTTTCTAGTCTTAGAAAGCACTGTCAGGTATGTTCAAGTAGATACTTTGAGTAGTAAAAGCCTCTTCAAATCGAAACTGCGGAAGCCATTGCAGCGACTGCAAGGGTATTTCCCCTTTGCTTCAAACTTCAACGCCTTATAGCGGACGAACGCGGCCTTACAGGGTCACATTGCTTTGCAGGCATTATCAGCATCAAGGTACAAATATATATACGAAGTCTTATCAAACAATTCCTATTCGAACCGAAATACTTCCCTTGTAAGTGTATAAAGCCAATAAAAGACACATACATTAAACTTGCTATTTTTCAGTAAGTTCACATGCGTAGTATATTTGAGTTTACAGTTTTAATTGAATGTAGTTTAGTTGAGTTTACATTTAGTATTGCATGCAGTTTAATTGAGTGCACATTTGGTCTTGTATGTAGTTAAATGAGTTTATATTTAGATTGTGTACAGTTTAATTAAATTTAAAAACTTGATGATAAGTTAATCTGTATTAAAGCTGATCTGCATGAGAAAAATGTCAAAGGTTTAATAGCATATTACGAACAGCACCCTTCGAACAATTGATTTCTTCTTTTTAGCATAATATAAACATTTCCGTTAGAACAAATCGAAACATAATAGGTTAAAAATTGAAATTAATTTGGAACAATAATATAAGTCAATAAACACTCCCATATTATTTTCATTGTCTGAAATATTAAGGAGTAATCAATTATATCTTGCCTTACTGTGCAACAATAAGCGTTGACAAATATTTTCTTTTCGTAAAATTGAGCAAATATTGATCGTATATAAAGCCAACATCACTTTAGAGCTTACATGTCCTATACCGTTATCTCTCGTTAACCATTCAATGCTAAATTACTATTATTTCTCGTCCAGGAGACGTTTGGAAGTCTCTGGAAGCATCCCACTAAAGTATGTCGAGCAGAAACACTGTTTTCACTTTGGCTAAAAGTCACGCATCTTCTTTTCAAACAAAAACTTTGACTAATAATTTAATCTTGGGTATGAGTTAAGAAATAAGCAGTATCATTATTATTTCTCACACAGAATGAAAATAAATATAATGAATTTTCTATAAAACATATAAAAATAAATGTATTTAAAAACAAGCGTTTGAGAAGGGAACTTTCAGAAACTTCTTCAAAAAGTTCTTAAGAATTTACTGTACACCTATGAGACAATTATTTTGAAAATATGTTTCTTCAAATGATTTGCGCAAGGGTGTCTCCAGGAATTTTCACAAGGAGAGCAATACGATAAGAGCATTATATATATAACAAATCACAGCCATATTCAATCCACTAGTGGATGAGCATTATATATATATATATATATATGTGTATGTGTGTGTGTGCTCGACTTTAGTGCGAGCGGTCGCGGGTTCGATTCCCTGTGGGGGCTCAAAACTTTCGGTGTTGACCCAGCATCGTGAGGACAATTGGGGGACTGCTGTGAATAAAAGACAGTGGCGATCACAGTGAGAGTTGCGGCTCTCCTCTCCCAACCTCTCCTCTCTGGTCAGCGTGGTAGCAGTAGACAAACTCTTCGGTTCGGGGAAAGGCCTAATCCACTAGTAGATTGAATATGGCTGTGATCTATCTATCTATCTATCTATCTATCTATCTATCTATCTATCTATCTATCTATCTATCTATCTATCTATCGTGACATCATCAGCAAGAGATTCATTTACATATCGGTCTCTTCTTTTTGGCGACGTTAGTGTGTTTTCTTGTGACAGTATACTTAATTTTGGTGTCTAACGTCTCTATGAATATACCAGCAATGTAATAGTGCAATCGGTGTGTCCAGTTTCGCTATCTATAGCAAGCAATTGCTATTTTTGTGAAGTTGTGCTTCGTTGTTTACTTCGCGTGGATCATCATGGACGCGCGGAGTGATACAAGTGGTGCACCGACAGGTTTTCAAGCTACTGGAAGTCATGCAGGTTCTTCAAATATATCGTCTCAAAAACCATCACCTCATCAATCTAACACTGTCTTATTGAATGATAAACAATCCACTGTAAGTACTGTACCGAACAAAAACTTAGCAATCGTTTGTGACGCTATAGTAGGTTTAAATTTGGAGGACTATTTACTTGGAATCGCTCAAGTTATCGGCCCAGAAAATATTACTCACGCATCGAGAATTGCCGGCAGCAGGGTGTGTGTGTATATTGCTACTCCTACCTTGTTGGACAAACTGCTGGATCACGGGGGCTTTACAGTCAATGATGACATTTTTGTTCCCTTACGAAAATATGTTCAATCTGCTACGAAGGTGATTTTATCGCATGTATTGCCAGACATACCAGACACAGTGTTAAGTGCAGCTTTGGCTCCTTATGGTAAAATTGTTAGTCCTTTTAAGCAGATCTCTATCGGTACGCAACATCAATCATTATCGCACATCAAATCTTTTCGAAGATTAGTGTATATTTTGTTTGCAAAACCTGAAACAGTTCCTGGCTCTATTCCCATTACGTATGAAGGAACACATTACACAGTCTTTATTTCCAGTGACGAAATGAAATGTTATGTATGTAATCAAATTGGGCACTCTCGCCGGTTTTGCCAGTCAAAAGCGAACTCTCTATCAACCACTACGAGCAAGCAGCAAGTTTCTCATGGTAGCACACAAAACGAAAAACAAAAGACAGTTTCTTTAGCGACTTCTGAAGCACAGTCTTACTCAGTTGTTGCAAACGCCAAGGTTAACGAAACAACTTTCCCTTCCCTCCCTCCTCCTCTTTCCCTGATCGCTAAGACCTTGAACGAAAAGACAAAACAACCAGTTTCTCCTCAATTGACGAAGTTAGAATCTCCTATTGTGCAAGGCAGACAACTTATTTCTTCCGTGGCCCCTCCAGAGTCTTCTGAGTCAAGTGAAATTTTGTCTGTCTGTCCAACAGAAGAAGATACCGAACTTACCACTGTTTCACAGCATGAATCAAATTCTGCCTTAATTCCTTTTCATTCAGAATCTGTTTCTATTCTTAATCAATCTCAAGCCTCCCCTGAAGATAAAGTTTCGGATCTTTCATCTCCACCGTTTGCACACCCAGGGATGTCATCCCAAGAACCCAAACCTGACGATCCTATAGATATATCTTCACATCTTTCTTCGAGTGGAGGAGTAAGAAAGAAAAGACCTAGCACTCCCACCCCTATAGACAGTTCCCTTAAAAAAGAGAAAACTGTGGGTGTTAGTGACGACACTTCATCTGTTTGTTCGGATATATCATTTTCATCGCTTAAGGACCTTGATGAGTTGGAAGTCGACCGTTTATCTCAGTGGTGTGATGTATCTAACTGGACTGAAGAACAATTTCACCAATTCTTGACACGCAGCAAAAGTTTCAAAAAAATCATGCCTATTGTAAAAAGCTTTCAAGTCGAACCCATGGCTTTGAAAGATACACTACAGGAAAAAAATCCCGATGTTACTGACAATAACCTACGTAGACGCATCCAGCGTATAATTAAAGCTATTGAAGATGAAAGTGTGTAAATTAGTGTTGTTAACTTTTGTGCTTCTACTTTTTATTTTTCTAATGGGGGGAGTACTTTCGTTGAATACAAAAGGCCTAGTATCAATGCACAAACAACTTGCTCTCAGTTATTTTCTACAGCGTTCTAAGGCTTCCGTTGTATATGTACAAGAAACTAATTTAAATACTACACCTGTAAATTCTAAGTTAAGTGACTTTGGTTTTTGGATTAATCCGCCTGTAAATGCAAGCAGCGGAACTGCTATTATGATACAAAATCATTTGTTTCCTTTTTGGAATGTTTTACGGCACACGATTATTATAGAAGGTTATTTACATGCTTTGATAATTCACTCTGGTGGTTATACGTTTGCTCTAATTAATGTGTATATGCCGCAAGACGAGAATGCCGGTATCGCTCTTATTAATGCGTTAGATACTTACGTTCAATCACTCAATTTAGACTTTTTATTCTGGGAGGTGACTGGAATGTCACTCTGGCTGGTATAGATCGCTATAATTGTCTTTAACATAAACATAGGCTAGTAGAACACATGTTATCTTTTTTAGAAGAGTATGATCTAG
>JAGDQP010003152.1:83867-96879 GCA_022664845.1 Lepisma saccharinum
TAATTAAATTTCAGTGTTGTTTATATTGAGAAGTTCAAAAGCAGGACCCAAAATTATTATTATAAGTATTGAACCAAATTAGTCCTTTCCATATTAATGTTAGTATTGTAAGATATATCCTTTGGCTATCCTTTTCTGCCCACATTTATGTCAGTACCTGTGGATATATTTTATCCAAATGGTGTATTTATTTTGTTTGTGAGTTTTCTTCGAGATATGTTTGTTCTCTTACAGTTCTTTAATTCTCTTACCAACATAATAAAAAAGGTAAATGGACTTAAATTTGATCAAATTTAGTTTCGTGGAACATCACAAACTTTAATTAATCTAAAGAAATAAACTTGTTCATTTAATGACTTCAAACCATTGCTACAGAGATTTATTAGGTAGAATCTAAATTATTCAGTAAGTGTTTATCAATAACAAAACGAGTCTTTGTAGTGGACACGATATACAGATGTTGAAATGTGAAAAAACAAAATCAAAGATCGTAGGAACACTAATGCAAACGCGCATGCTATTATAACAAGCTTTATCTTTGCTTTGATGCTTATTGTGCCCCGATTAGTCCCAGCAGTTAATCACAATCACGATATGAGAAAGATATAAAGAGCGCATACTCATCATATTTGTGATGGAGGGGAATAATGCTACTTATGAATAAAACATGTCTAGAATGATTTTCGATACAAACGAAATGAGCAAGTTTTTTTTCGTGGTTTCTTCCACAATAACGCGTGTCTCCACGACACAATGATACTTTTAGAGCGCTTAACAAATGATGTGGGACGGGGGGATATGTCTCATTTTCTATATTATTCAAATCGGACCATTTGAATAATTAAAATTTAAATTCTGGTTGGCAACGATGATCGCCTGAAAACGAAAAGAAAAGGAGAATGTAAGGTACAAAATTATTTAAATAAAAATGGTAAACGAAGTGATAATAGGTGGTTGAAAACCGAAAGTGATTTTAGGTCACTTCCGTGCTTGAGAATAAGGTGCTTGAGAATAATGTTCGAAGAGTTCATGTACATATGTTACTTCTGATATCTTCTGGCATATTTTTCTAACAGAATATTTTAAGGGTTTCTGTTGTCATTTTAAGCTAAATGTAACTCTTTAAGTTTTACAGAATAGCTGTCGTTCGATAACTTTCGCAGTTACAAAGAGTGGAGAACACAGTTGACTAGTAGTCATGATGCATTGCAAAACACTCTAAAATATGAGAAATAAACCACTCTAAGAACATGAGAAATCGAAGAAACAAACAACTCTGATAAGACGAGAAATGGAGGAATAAACCACTCTAAAACGATGTGAAATCGCTTTTTCAAGTTTGAAGAATCAATGAAAAATCGCTCCTAAGTTCGGAAAAAATAAATTACATTCAGAAGAGCGGAATTTCATGTAAAAACAGCACATTGTTATTCCATCGCGGGAGCTGTTAGAAACCATTATTTTTCGATTGAACATTCCGCTCTACAAAAGAGTTGTTTTTCTCTCCGCTCGTAAGGAGTGAAAATTAAGCTCTATTGATTTAGTGTGTAAACCATCCCAATATTGTTTCATTAAACTGCATACGGGACCCTATCACTTACCATAAGCCGAGTCACTATTCCCAATTTATGTCATAATACGTTTAGATTTTTTTAGCGAAGTGAGGGGAATTCGTTAAGGCATCACTTTGCATTTCATTTGTAGCACTTCTTCTTCAAAACAACTCATCCAATCTTCACCAATGTTTTGACAGTTAAGATGGACTTCATTAAGTAAGTGTTGAGCTTGGAATATTGAAAATCAAACAAGGCACGGAGGAGGAATGGTCACCGGCAACCCACAAGACATTTATCTTCTTGAATCATCTCACAAGATTATTAAACATGTTTTTGGACGATACGCGGCCCTTTCGTTAGAACCTTTCTTTCTTTGTCCTTTTCATCTGGGTGATACACATTTATGAAGTGATCTTACGAAAGAGCGTTATCCTATGAATAATGGGATGCGACATATTATGCGAACTAGTAGACTTGGAAAGATATGTTTTTGGAATGACAGACAATACGAAGAATCAATATCTTGAAATAAATGTCGATCTATTAAGAAACATTTAATATTGCCAATCAGAAGGACTCAAGTAAAATTCAAACGTTTAGCAACAAGCAATACATTATTAGTTCCGCTTTGTAACTTCAGCAATCGTATGCTCTTGATTATACTAAGAGTATGTAAAGTAGGTAGAAATTACACAAAAGGAGACGTGGAAGGCATTGCAACTGAACAACGTAAACCTCTATAAATTTATTGATTATATAAATTGATGTGCAGCATTGATTTAATAGGATGTTAATTTTATTAAAAAGGCACTTGATATGAGATGCGTTGTCAATCTTTCAGAAAGAAGGTGTATAGAATGGAATGTAGGATGAGTGCATCATTCGGGCTTTCACTTTGCCATTCTCATTCTTACCTTTCATGGAAATTTCAATAATGAAAATGTATAGACTCCAATTATTTATTCCGTAAATTATAAACAGACGTTCTCACGGTATTTTGCTCTAATGATATATTTCGCAGATTAGCTAAAATAAAATCTTGTGGTTTAATAGTTATCATCGTTGCCTTCCGATAAGCGCTAAGATGCCACTGTTAGGACGAGTTCTACTTAGATCTCCATCCTGAATGAAGTTTTACAAAATGTTCCTCAGTTCCATTATGCGAATAGCGGAATTAGGTTCGCCATTCTCCATTCTGGTCGACGAAAGAATACTTGCCGGGGGACGTATCCAGTAACATGTGATGGGTTTCGGCCACAGATGCCTATCCAATTAATTAATAATTAAATTAATTTGAAATAAATGAAGATCATTCAAATTCAAAATGAACATTTGACAGCTCTAAATACCAGTATATTTTTTGTACACATTTTAGAAATTTGATTTTTTAAAGCCTTTGGGAACTTTGGCTCAGGCTGTATTGGTGTATGGGAGAAATGGTTAAATTAAGAAAGTTGTAGGAAACTGGAGAATCCCGAGAAAACCAATGGGTACACTGCTTGTCCACCACAAAGCCTACACCGATTTTATGTCACATTCTATGTTACTTGTTACAGCACTTGTTCCCGAAACCTTTGCTCTATTTCCGCCTTTACGCATATGCAACCCACTTAACTCTCGTGTAGTGCAATGCAGCAGGACAACCAGGAATTAGAATATATTTAATCTCCTCGCACTGTCTCTTGAGAAGTCATACATGTCCAGCATTACAAATACATGTAATTATATAAATAACTTCAGAATGTCTTATAATTAGGCATTTATACTTCTCCAGACGAAATCGGTTACAAAACTTTTAAATAACTTATTGCTTATTTAGGAACTTTTAAGCGATGACATCTAGCTATAAGAGAAATCAATAATCACATATGACAGTGTTCTTAGTTCTTTAAAAAAATGAGCTGGGCAAACGAATAAAACTGTTAAGCACACAAACTTTCTTATTTGCTAGCTCATAGCGCACCAATTATATAGACTTAAAATCATTTTTTTTCGGTGAAAGACTAACAAACTTCTTGCCACAGCTGCACAACTGATATCGAAATTGAAAAGTTACCTTCATTTCAAAACATTTTATGGACACAATCCATCTGTTGTTTCGTAGTAACATATGTTTCAGCAGGAATGGCCTGATTTCAAATAGCTATATTTATTATAAATATGTTGTACAGTTACAGTACAAATTACCAACTATAAAGTAAGGCCTAAAATTTCACTCATAATAATTTAAAATGCTTAACGTGCTCTCCACCCATTCCAAAGACAACATGAGGTCGATACCTGAATACATCCAAAACGCTTCTGAGAGTTTCTTCTCACAAAATTTACTGCAGACGTGATTCTTATTCTGAGCACATCCAAGTCAGAGGGAAATGGAGGAAAATAAACACAGTCTCTTAGGTAGTCCCATACAAAGATGACCCATGATGCCTGGAAATCTTGGAGGCCAAGAGTATAGTCACGAACTCAGTCTTTCTAAATTCAAGAACACAAAACGCCTTCTGTTTACTAAACGCCATATTCTCAGAAACTAAGAGTAGCTACTGTTTGGGCACAAGTAGGGGCATCTAGTGGCAGTTATATTAAAATTAATCTCTGAGAATACGGCCACGGCCGTTCACGTGGTACTTATCGAATTCATCTCGGGTACAAAGTTGCAGTGATATACGGTTTTAAAATGGGTGATTGTGTTTGAAACACGCTGTATATCTTGAAGATGGTAGACATGCAGTAAATTTAAAACCCTGAATCCGACAATGTTCAAGCTAAATTTACTATTTGCTTCTTTCCTTTTTAATTCTTCCAAACACTTCTGCAATACTAATGCAACGGTCTTCAGACTTATTTTACAAAAGCTGATTTGAGTTCAGAGCTTCAACTTCTGAATCAGCAAGACGCTGACGTTATGCTTTGGAGACGAGATTACGACGGAGGAGTGAAATAGATATTGTACCACATACACTGAACAAAGGAGGAACAGAAAGAGACAAGGGAATTAACTTAACAGGTATTTCATTTCAACTGATGAGACAATTTTGAAAGGTTTCTCTCCAATGAGTAGAACAAGGATAAGATTGCGAAAGTTTTAAGAAAAGATTTGAGGTTAACTATTCTGTTATAGGAACGAAACAAATATAGCGAGAGGGAGGATGGATCTTCAAATGCTCCTGAGAAGAACGTGCATCCCGAATAAATCTTTTAAAGACGTTAGTAAAACAGAATTATTTATCTGTGATTTCACTCTTATTCAAAGAGAATGTTCCAAAGGTTGTGCTATATGGCAGTACGTAGCCAATGTTTCTCTAACTTTGCTAAAAGCAAACAAAGAGCAAAAATGGCAACACTCACATGACAGATCCACAATGGAAACTAAAATGAAGGCAGGTTACTTCCTCTAAACAGGTGTCATAAATTCAGTAACACTTCAATAGATATCATAAGTGTCCACGACATGTCTTAGTATCTTGTCAATTTATCTGGATCTTTCGTCAAGTAATTATTATATGTACGTGTCCTTGGTGAATGAATGATAACGGTTGCTCCTTCTAATCAAATTGTCTATGGTTCGATATCTGATCAGGGTAGGGCTTCCGACATGATTTTCAATTTGGGAGGGGGTGTAAAATCAAAATCGGGAGGGTGTAAGTGAAGCTTTATACAGATCAAATTTTCATAGCAAATGTTTCAAGTTGGGGGGGGGGTGTTATCGAGATTTTGGGAGTAAACACAACCCACAGGGGAGTCTGGCGGAATCACTGGATCAGGGACATATGATTTTCAGATATTAAGTTAAATTATAGGCTCTATTCTTAAGATATTTTCATCCAAAGGAAAACAATGGTAAACCACAAGGACCTTCGGAAACAGCTATCATCACACTCAGTCTTTGCGAAAGTTCTAGGAACGTTTCGTGCACTTATGTGAGTAATTGTTTACATAAATTACAATGGAGATGTATGTTTTACTTTTTTCCCAAACAAATCTATGGCCGGTTATTTAAGTACAGATCCTTAGGAATAACGCGGTAACAGAACTTAAACAAAGAAGGCGTTTATAATTTATACACTGTTTGAAAAATACCAAATACCAAATTGAAAAATACTAAACTTCGAAAGCCATTGCTACCAATTGCTTTGTAGCTGTGTGTGCTTTAATCCATATTTGGTCTGAAGTCAGCGAAACAGACGGCCCATAAAGTCGATCAATTAGTTGAAGATGCAAACAATCTTTAAACGCCGACTTGGAATACTATCGGGATAGGCCTGAAACCACAAGATCGTTTTGCAGTCCTTTTAAACGTCTGCCTGGATGACTCAGTACCATCGCGATTGTTCTAAATCACAACGTTCACGTAGAAAAAACTTTAAAAATGATGTCTGATCGTGAGTTTCCCAAAATTACAAGATCTTTCATCAAAATCTATAATACATCATTCTAAAGGTCCCCTTATCTCGTAGGTATTGTTTCGGTAAGACCAGACGATTGTTGGTATAGTATCTAAAGGCCAGTTCGAAAAACGAATGCTTCTTCCTATTTCTCACGCTGTTGATGAACAGGGAGGAAACTGGCCTCCGTGGTCAAGTAGTTATGATCGCTAATTTCAGATAAGTAATATAGAAAGGCGATATGTGTTCAAGACCCACTTATAAGGCAATTCTGACCCAACGTACCTACATATTCTCCTCAGCAAATGCAGGGATAGTACCGTCAGTTAATGATTTGGTCGCTACCTTAACTTTCTTAGAATGTTGTAGGAAGCGTAAGACTTGACAGACTCTAGCCCTACAGTGATGGAAATCCCAGATCTTTAGTGAAAGATGTTTACAAGAAGGAAAGAGTTTTATTAACTCTTCATTCTGTTTCGTTTGCTGAAAAGTAACATAAATAATTTCTATTGAGAATTTAGGTCTTTTCATGAACCTAATGAGCTCTTAAACCATATTTCTCTTCATTTTTTGTATCTGTTCTTCAGCTGCAGCGTTACGAAATAAGTATTCTTTATCTGTAGAAGTTCTTTTTTAATTCCTTTTCTGCCACTCGCTTCGTTTTCCTGTTCCCTGGCAATGCATTCTACCCTTCATTATTTAATATTAAGAATTTGGGGAGGAAGATGAATCACACTAAATTTCACTGATTGAGAAATGGGGACAGGGTAAACACAAACGTGCTCCACAATGTAACAAATTTTTAAGCTGGTGTGTTTAATGTAATTCAGGAGGCAAATTAGAATCCATATAACTGGAAGATATGAAAAGGAAATTACACAATTTATTCTGAAATATTAATAAAACGTATATAGCATCATTTGTTTAAAGGAATAAATTTTAATAACAAAAATGTTATAAAAATAAATGTTCTTCAAGCAACGAAACTTAATTAAAAATCGCTTTTTTGTCAGCTCAGCCACATAACTTCAAGAGAGAAATTAAAAATCTATCACAAAATATATAGAATGTGTATTCTTTCATCGTTTCGTGCAGAAACTAATATGTTCGAGTTTTTGTTTGAAATATAGTTATTATAATTAATCTATGTGTTAAATTATTTGCGGTAACCAAAGTGGGAAAGAAGTAATATTTCTCGTTTCCTACAGTATAAGAGGAAGGGGAAAAGAATGAATAATTTACAACAGCACAGAAATGTGCTTAATATGTTTGCTTTCGCAGTAAAGTTAATGCTATGAACTGACAATGTATCTACGAGTACTGTACGCATTTACAATGGTTTAGTCTTTGCTCCAGTCTTCTCAAGCATTCTCTTTCATAAATAGAAAAAGAATCTTCAAATGAATTGCACTTGAAAAATATAATTAATATTTGTCTGAACTTTTAAAATTACTAAATATTGCCTTACGTTTCCCTCCCCTCAAACCGTTTCTACTAACAAAAATATTTGTTTGTTCTTTTGTTTGCATTTCTTTCTTCTTTGGTTAATTGGATCTGTTCTTTATTTTCTTTCTGAATGTTGAAAGGTAAATAAATTTTAAAAAGCTGCAATTTCAAAGTAACTTCTTTTACATAACCTACACTTAGTGAAGAATCATGTTCCTTTTCTGTTTACAATATAATGATCTGAGAAAAAGGGATGACAAAGAAATTCTAATTAAAAACAGAGACTTCTGGAGCTTCGTTTCATATTAAATAGCAGCAATAAAGGAAATTAAAAATGGACGACAATTCATGAACTAAAACTGGTATATTATTTCCCAAAGGAAGAACGAAATCAAGATTTTAACTTTAAAATATTTAAGCATCTGAAATAATTCACTTTAGAGGAATAAAAACATTTTAAACACCATTTGTAAAATTTCTAATAATTGTAATCCGCCCTCCATCCGTTCAAATATGTATACTTTTCTCTTAAACAATTGTGTGAGAATGTGCAATTGACAGTATATTTTGGCATGATTAATATATTTAAAAAAAACTGATAGGATAAATAAAGAGAAATCTTCTCACACACATGGTGCTGCCTCTTCTTGGGTAAAGAAAATGAAATAGAGAAAACGTTTCATGTCCGCCAGTTTACGTATGCAGTAGAACCTCTGTTATCCGAAATAAAGGAGGCGGAGGTCATTTCGAATAACCAAAGTTTTGGATAAAATAATGTGTATTTTTAAAGTTTAAAGTGAAAAAAATAAAAGCAATGATATAAAATATACTTGTAGATAACGTATATATCAGATTTTAATAAAGCTTTAAATGCTTCTACAGTTTGACAATTTCTTATCCCACTCAGTTTACTGTTTTTGAAAAAAATCTTCTATTTTTTTCTGTTAGCATTTCAAGTGTAATTTTTTAATTTTTTTTTTGCCTTTCGGTTAAGCGCTTATTTGGTTAAAAGTATTTCGTTTAACAGAGGTTTTACTATACCATAAATTCTGATCAAATAATTGATTAATGCTTATTGGTGAATTATGGATTGATACGTTCTTTGTTCTTCATTTTCAGATACACGTTTAGTAACGATACACCCAATGACCTCTAGCTAAAAGCGATACTGGACTGACGGCTGCCATTCAAACTTTCATGAATATATGAGAGCAGGGAGCGGAAAGGACACTGATCTTGTTTGTCCACGTTCAGTCTAAGCCAATATAGACCAAATTTTCTGCTGTAACTCAGCTTTTAACGCGGCCCGTTATACATTTATGTCTTAATTCTTGCAAAAAACGTGCAGAGCGCGGTATACTAGTATATGAATAGCCCAGAAATTAAGAGTTAAATAAAAGACAGCGATAAGAAGGGTATAAACTGAGTTATAACTGAAAACTTGGTTCACATTAGGTTAGACGGTAGGTGGACAAAAGAGTTTAAATAGTTGGTCTGGCGTCTATTTTTCGACACTAATCAGTCCCACCAGTATCGTTACGCAGAGCTCGATGATTACACCAAATTATTAACACCTGAATTAAATAATGATGGCTTGGCAGATCTCAGAGTTGCATCATGGTTGGCATTCGGCATAGAATCTTAAAGTACACTATGTAATGTTAACACTTAAGAGACTTTAGAGTTTTTAGTTAGGCAGTATCTTAAAGAAAGCTTAACCAATGTCAGCGAATCTTAAAGCATGACATGCAATATTTCTACACCAGAGAATAATAAGATACATTTCATTTAGCGTGTCTTTAATTCAGAAGTTTTATTTATTAGCTCTAGAACAAACAGGCTGGGTCTCTCAGACCCAATCGATATTGCAACTAATTGACTTCACATACCACAATAACCCTATGTGTACCTTCAATGATATCCTATAGAAATACTTGGCTGTGTTGGATAATCTATCATTTCGTATGCGATTAATTTTATTTCGGTCGGAAAGAAACACTGCATTCGTTTATGTTAGTCGTTCTACTGTACGGATAAAGTAAACCAGTCTGATTTTGGGCGTTTTATTCATTAATTAAGGTCGGTATCCTGTACAATACGTAGGGGTGTTCGAAATTTCTTAATATTTGGGAATGGTAATCAGATTTCAAGAATTCCAACTTTCGGAATTAGGGAAGATCGGAATTTCAGGATTCCGTATTGTAGACATTTCGGAACATCAGAATTCTTGAATGCAGCAAACCTGGGATTTCTGAAGTAGGAATGCGTCAATTACAGATTCAAAGATAAACGAATTCCGGAACTAACTTCGCACTTCCGAACACCTCTAAGAATACGTAACTTATGGTTCTATTCTTTATTTACTGGATTGTGTGATCTGTGAACATTCTTACTTTGCATATAAACACATGGCTAGTAAAACACTTGTTATCATCGAGCTGGGAAGAGATTTGTCCATCTAAGGTGTTCGAACGCTACCAAATTAGGAAATTCCTACAGGAAATTCTATGCTCTTTCCAATGGTACAAGTCCCAAATCTGCACCTGGTGTTCTTCCTGAGATAGTCATGGTGTTATGTAGGAATATCAACCTCATTTTTTATAATGATGTAAAAACTAAAAAAGTGCACTGTAAATGGACCTCCATCCAAGAACCCACTATTTTTATTACGTCATTCTATAAGAAATTCTATGCTCTTTTCAATGGTGCAAGTCCTATATCTGTATCTGGTGTTCTTCCTTAGATATTCATGTTATTATGTTGCAATTATACATAATAAGGTAGAAACAAAACAGTGCTCTGGAGATAAAGTTCTCAGCGAAAACCCACTGTTTTTATTACATCATTGTATAAGAAAAGCCTTCCCTTTCGAATGGTGTAAGTCTCATATCTATATCTGGTGTTCCTTGTGAGATATTCACGGTATTACGTTGCAAGGTGAACATCATTTCAGAATGTTTTTTGTTTCGAAATCACAAATCCACGTCTCAAAAATTATTGGCTCTACCAAAATTGTGTTATCTCTGATGAATTTTACATAAGAAACACTTAATCTTGTCTTTTACAATGCATAAAGCATGACTTAAAAAATAAAGTTCAAATAGGTGTGTCTCCGTAAAGTGTTGGTCGAGACAACATTTGACGATAAAACATCCCTAATGTTGAAGCGTTCCTGGGTACAAGTGGCCTAGAAAGCTGTAAATTGGAATTTATACAAATGCTACCAAGAAATAATGTGCCAAATTTCATCAAAATTGGAAGCTATGTGTGGCATAAACTGCCTGAAATGTCATGGAATGTCCCGTACCCTAACTTAAGCAGGATATTTGTAGGGTTTCCCACGCGAGTTGAACTTCAACTTTTTAATACATGTTATTACACATGTTTACAAAGGTTTTTGTTGAAGCAATTATTTGGAAACGCTTTAGTTGACAGATATTCGTATTTTTTCCTTACTACGATGTGGTACTCATTACACCACAGGAACTGGGTATAGCAAGGCGTTGTTTACTTACTACCGCTAAATTAAAATCTTCTAAAAAGCTTACTAAAATGTTTCTTTTCCTTCAGAAATGTTACACAGTTAATCACCGATTTCAAGAACTTTTTTTTGCGAATGGAAGGGACAACACCATGTTTTTTCTTCAAATATCAGCAAAAAAGAATTAAGTTACCTATGTAGTTATAAAAGCAATACAAAGAACACCGAGAGTTTAGTAGGAGCTTGCGATGAGATAGGTTTACAGGTAAACAGAGGAAAAACAAAATACATTAGAACAAGCCGGAACACTCAGAATGAAGGAAATAGATGCATAACAATTAAGAATTAGAACACAGAGAAAGTAAGCAAATTTAAATACTTGGGAACATAAGAAATATGTAAAAACGAGTGCACGGAACAAATAAGAAGTCGCTTAGTATCGGCAACTCATGTTTGTACTCAGTCCAGGAACTCCGAATTTCGCGATTGCCTGTAATACTTTACGGTTGCGAAAGTTGGAGTACTACCCTTAGGAGATGATCATAAATTGCGTGTGTTTAAAAATAAGGGTTTGAGATAGATATAGACTAGATAGCCCGAGAATAGTGGAGACTGCATAGTGAATAACTCCACGGACATTACGACTGGTCCAATGTTGGAAGAATAATGAAATCGCGACAACTAAGATGGGCAGTCCATATAGCTCGGATGGGGGAAAACAAAGATCATATTCAATCTTGGTTGGAAAGCCGGAAGGTAAAAGGCAGTTGGGAAGACAAAGACGATGCTAGTAAGATAATGTTAGAAGAGATCTTCGAGAAGCAAATGTTTATGATATAAACTTTCTTGATCTTGCCAAGGATAGAATCCTATGCCGATCCTTTGTTACTGCGGCGATGAACTTGCGAGTTCAGTAAGCCATAGAGTAAGTAAGTAAGTAATGTAGTTATCTTATAGAATAAGTAACAAGATAAATACCCAAACATTTATCAATATGTCCTAGCCACATCATAGAGACATACAACTTATGTTGTACCTGACATTATATGTTGTACCTGACATTGAATGTGTCCTCTATCTCTATGAATCCTACTGCACTTTTTAAAATGTTTTTGAGAAGAAAAAATCGAATGTGACCTCAGAAAAAGCGGAATGAATTGCTGCTCCAACAAGATAAAAAATGATTTACTTTTACAACTGCGAAAATACTTCTATTTAAAATTACCAAGAATAGTTTCAAGATATTAAACTGGAAATTGCTTTCCATTCTTTTGTACGGAACAAATACGTCTCGTAACGTCTGCGACATAAGAAAGTCGAAAAAATGGAATTTAATATTTAAAGATTGAGTAAGCCTTTAAAAGTGTAGCATACTAAATACGAAATTTATTACAAAACCGAAAACTGATACAACGTGATTTTCTTATTGCTAATTAAACAGAAAGCAACTGCATCAGAAATTTGACCATCAGAAATTTGAAGAACTAAAATTTGACATCAAGTTTAAAAATGAGGAGAACTTTTCATCAAATCACTTCCATCGACTTCCTGTTTCTTCCTAGTAAATAAGATTCATCGAACGAAACAGTGATTCTATTCATTAAGGCTACGCAAAATGGCGCGGTATTTACATTTGCTGAGTCGCAAAGCTGAAGGCGCTTAATACATTTAAGATATTCACACCACAAATAAAATTACATTTTGATGCATACCCAATGTAGTACGTTTGACATTGTTTGCAATAGAAGAAATTGAAAAAAAAGTTGAGTTGTAATCACCTTTCCTAAACGATATCGCGCTGTACACTTGTAAACATTATTATCTTTAAACACAATACCAAATTTTAAAAATCCCTTTCGGTAGGCCTACAGGCTGAGGTAGATTTCGAAGTTTCGCTGGGAGCCGGGGCTCGCCCCCCAACTTCAGTGCTATTGAGAGGATGCGCCTCCTTTATTTTAACCAAAATCTCCCTGCAGCACTACACCACCACGGAGTACATCTTCACCGTCCTACGGTTGGCTGCGCCCCCAAAGGGAAGATTTGCCCCATTTATTGTAACCTACTCTTGGTCATACACCTTCATTGAAAATTTCGTTTCTCTACCTTCAATGATTTGGAAATTGGGTTTTTGGGGCGGCCATTTT
>JAGDQP010003153.1:0-18548 GCA_022664845.1 Lepisma saccharinum
ATTACATTTGAATTTGAATGCAAGTTGCAGAGTGCAGACTGAAGAAGGAGATGGTATACTTCCGAAACTGTTACACTTTAGTTTCTTTAAGTTATTAAAGTATAATCAGCTTAATAAAAAAATTGTGTATTTCTATATTCAAGATGGATATTGTCGTAATATCCATGATGAATACATTTTCAATATGAACGCTAACAAGCATATATTGTGACTTCTCATATCTGTAATTTAAGCAGTTAGCAAATTTTTGGGGAAATAATTTTGAAATATAGCGTGATACATTCATTTCCCTAGGCTAGAAGCTGATCATATCTTATTTTAGTGCAGTTGGTGACGCATATACTTTAAGGTACGGAAACATTGTTGACCAACCTAGCCACAGTTGCTGCCAACACAACAAAAATTTTTACATAATGCGCAATAATGTACCCAGTTTTTGTCCCTAGGACAACATACACGTGTCTAATATCGGGAGTCATTAACATAGGAAACATATTTGACATAACCACGTCGTACGATTTTCTGTAATTGTTAAAAATAGATAAAATATTTCTGTCTTTGAGTAGATTTAAAGGTTTACAGAGTTTCTCAAACACTAACACTAAACGACTGGTCTGCCGGGTACACTAAATTAACATATCCTCAGAATTTTAGAAGGGAAAGAATAGGATGGAAATTAGGGTTTTGCACAAATATTCCCTGAACAATAATTTTAGCACTTTTAAGCTAAGGCTTAAGCGTTTCGTCATATAGAATTATTGAGCTTTAAGAGCTACTAGCTAAGCTTTCGTTAGTTTACATTATAGAATATTAGAATTATTTTTTAGGCAATTGACCTTTAAATGATAAGCATTTGTAAACGTTTAGGGAAATTCTGTTTACATTAATTAGTGCGTGACAAAATAGCTTTATGAAAATTTAAATGCAAATTATTTTGCAATTTATATTAAATTTGTTGGAAGGACTTGAAAAACATAATTATTTAAATTACTGTTGGGTGCTTTATGGGCATTAAAATTATTTGCGGCTATTGAAATTTTGGAACATAAGCATAAATGTTGGAAAGAAATTTGTTGGAGCAATATCAAAATTTTTTAGGTATTACTATATTTTATTGATAATATTTATTTGGGAACATACACCTAAGGTAGAAGATGTGTTTCGTTAAAAACTATACTGATACTTTGTTAATTTAGTTAATTAGAAAATAAATTGGCTAGCAGAACGAAAAGAATTGTATGCAAATATATTTTAGAGTAACAAAGCATGGTGTTTGTACAAGTGTCTATTTCTAAATAAATGTGTACATGTAGCCAAAAAGGCACTTACAATTCCTAGAATCTATGTTTTTTTAATAAACATTTATCTGTTTTACAAGTAAGGGTTTGCGGTAAGCCATTTCTAAAAATCTAAACGGTTGTTAGCATTTTATAAACTTTACTTTTAATAATTATACGGACTTGTTATGAAACAAAATTCAAATAGTTTATCTTTATTTTTAAAAGTAATTATTGGATTACGTTTCTTTGAAGAAAGTTAATACAAAACCATGTATTTATTTTATCAAAGTTATACTAGCAATACGTAGGCTTCATTATATCTTTGATTAATTTTTTGACATAAAAGAATAGCAAGCTTTAAGACACTAACAGGAAAATAGAGATATTTTGATTTAGCAAATAAAGTAGTGCACTGGCAATATATATATACGAGATATCAGATAATCAAACCGAATACAATTTTCGGGGACAAATAAGCAGTAGCAGCATTGTTCAAGGAACTCACAATCTCCACAACCGGCCTCTGTGAAATCAAATAGGCCACATAGGAATGATTACTAAGTCAGTACATATGAGGGGTGTACATTTATTATTAAAGCTCCAGAAACACACTTTCTAGCACGGTTGTGCTGAAGTAAAATAAACATTTCCCATTAAAACAACAATCTAGTGCCGAAGATTTTATAAGAAAAAAATTATACAACAAACCAAATATGTTGGGTATTACCCTGAAATCCAAACTACCATACCACAGTGGACTATTGTGGTTACCAAAACGTATTTCCACGTTATCCATGTTCGATGAACTGAACCAGGCCACCATAGTCCATATAATACTACCGGATATCCGTAGAAAACAAACATGTTCTTTAAAGGCTGTTAAAAATCAAACTACTCTTTAATAAACAAACTTATAACCAAAATGACCTAGAGATACAGAAGTGGCTATCACGATCATCTCTTATGCACGTAACCACAAGTTCAACCCCGTAGTGATCAAACACATGAAGTGGTTCAGAATCCAACTAACCAGACAACTATAGGGCTTATCCTTCCAACTCCATGAGACAGTTGAAGATGTCAACTGCAATAAAACAACTACCACAATTAAAAAAGTTGCTTTCACAAACAAAGAGCAGATATTTTCTACATACACAACAATATCAACGAAGTATTATATTATTATTACAAATAATAATAATAATAATAATAATAATAATAATAATAATAATAATAATCGCAGCACAACTGCTGTACAAACTCTGGACCAAAAGTCAGGCCAATACAAACACAAAATACTATAACCAACTCCAAGAGTTCGGGCTTAAAGTCTCGTTTCCAGATTACACACAAAATTTGAGTTTGTTTTAAAACTCAAAACGAAAAAATTGTCTTCCATAATATGGTGTAAATTATGAATTCAACATCCAGTAGAATCCAATAGAATGACGCACTCAGCACGGCTTTCCTTTGTTGACAAGGAGTTACACGCTTTAACCACTCCAGAAGCATAGTATATATACTACATAAGTTATGTAGTATATATACTACATAAAATAGTAGTATTGTCATAACAGTGCCGATGTTTAATCATTTACGACATACGATACGTCAAGCGGCGGGCAAACAAGCCAAAAACGATGCGGTACGTTTTTCATAACAAACTTGACACAACTTTGAAATCCATTTGATTCGTTATGTTCCTTCGGGTAAGTTACAAATTTGATGTAAATTTTCCTGCATGGGAAGAACAGAACAATTAAGAAACCATTGCATGAAACCGTATGTTATGAAGCATTCGCTTTCCTCTCTTCCTTACAAAGTTTGAACAAAAGATAATCGCAATTTCCTTCTTATGTATTTCTCTTGAGAGATTTTTTTTGGTGAAAATTTCTCGTCACCCATCCGTTTCTACTGGACTAATTTTCACGAATTCTTTTATAATGTGCATATTTATGCCTAGATGTATAATGAAGCTTTCGCATATCTTCCTCTGCATGTTGCGACGAAGCATCAGATAAACTTCTTTGAAAGACCAGGGTCAAGGTGCTGCTCAGTATGTGCGCGGTTAGTGTACTAAGTTGCACATCCTGTTAACACTCGGGGGATCCGGGATTCAATTTCCAGTTAGGGTCAACTTTTTCTGATGTGTTTTCATAACTCATTCTCCTTCTACTCATCTATCTTTCTTTAAAATAATATTTTCATCAAAGCTTTGTCCAGCCGCACAGACTTTTCTACTGATCGATCTGTATGATATTTCTTTTAAAATGCTCGTATTTATTAATATATATCTTATCAAGCGGCCGGCCGTGGCTGAGAGGTAGAGCGTTGGCTTAGCATTCGGGAGGTCGTGGGATCAGTCACAGAGACCTACTATCCTGACTGACGCTTTTCCTCAATCACACCAGGAAAATACTGTGATGGTACCATACCCTGGGCGACACCTTCTCGCTTCCCTTATGCCTGTCTGAGCGTTAGATGTTGGAATGACAAACATATTTTTAATATAGATATATTATGAAGTAATCGCATCTCTTCGACGAGGGACGATTTGTCGTTGGACGAGTTGTCGCGGGGCGAGTTGTCGTGGGACGAGTTGTCGCGGGGTGAGTTGTCATGGGGCGAGATGTCGTGGGGCGGGTTGTCATAGGGACGAATTGTCGCGGGGCGAGATGTCGTGGGGCGGGTTGTCGTGGGACGAGTTGTCGCGGGGCGAGTTGTCGCGGGGCGAGTTGTCGTGGGACGAGTTGTCGTAGGGACGAGTTGTCGTGGAGTTAGTTGTCGTAGGGACCAGTTGTCGTAGGGACGAATTGTCGCAGAGGACGAATTGTCGTTTGGCGAATTGACCGGGGCGAGTTTTCGCGGGACTAGTTGTCGTGATCCTCTTTTAATTGTATGATTTGGAACATTGGCTAGTTTCATTATCATTTGTGAGCATCGGGTCTTTCGTATCTATGATATGTTTGTTTAGTTGGAATATCTCCTTAATGGCGGATGCGCGTCTGTTATCAGTTTCTTCTTGTCTGTCTCGTATCGTTAACAATAGTCTTGTTTACACCATGTCGGAAAACTTATAACGTAGGCAATATAGGAATTACGTAATTTATGTATCTAGATGGATAATCATCTATGGTTCTGTAGTCTGTTACAACCTTTCAATGAATAAAGTTGATGTAGTTTCAAGTTATTCAAATGGTAAATAATCTGCTAGTTTATCGACCACAACATCATATGAAGCATTCGTTATACATACGCAACAAGTTCAATATGTATAATACAGAGCAGCCACGTGCCGCGGTTACCCCCGCGCATTTTTGAAAATATAACAATAGTATGGGAGCACATAACAGTATGGGAGCCACCTGAAAAAAATAATTTAAAAATGGGGTGGCAACGTTGAAAACTGGATGCTTGGGCTCAGCGAACAACTACAGTATGTTTCGATTGTGTCGAATATGTATAATCAAATCTTGGTACGAATACGTCGAACTGAATGGAAGTAGTAAATATTTAATTTTTAAAGTTGATTGGCAGCACTGTAAACTGTAGGACCTGAAGTACCTCTATGACGCATCCCAGTACGTAAATACAAAGTTTTGTCTTAATATGTTCAACGATATGGAAGCCATTTAAAGTTTTATTTTCTGAAAACTGTTGGAAGCACTACAACTGCAGCGCCTTAAGTTACCATATGAACTGTCCTAGTACCTGCTGCACATATCAAATTTTGTGTAAATCAATGTGTATACGTCCAACGGTAAGAAATATGAAATCTAAATTTTTTAATCGTTTGGCAACCCTGACAAACTAAGGCTCCTGGAGTTCCTATATGACCTGCACTAATACCTAATAAACATACATGTCAAATTTGGTGTAAAACAATGCACATATGTAGATTTGTATTATGAAAGGCATTTCTATAAATTGAATATTAAAATAACTAGCAAGACTGACAACTGCAGTGTTTTGAGGTCGGGGACGTCAAAACGTTCTTGTATTGTGTTGTATGATGTTGAAGCAAAGTTTGGGGCAGGTACGGTATTGAAGATTTTTTAAATATTTTTTTAAAAAGTTGGCAACACTGAGAACTACCAGCGCGGAATGTCTTATATATAGCAAAAACATTTGTAATCTACGGTTTTAATTTATGTTATATTTCTTTTTAATTACCTATATAAAAGTAATTCATGCTTAAAGAGACAGCAGCATTATACATTGCTGCCTTGAAAAAAATAATTAGAAAATAACGAAGGGTCATGTTTTCTTCTGAGAAACGGAATTTTAAAGAGAAACGAACCTTTTTTATTTACAGCACTAATAATATTCCGATAGCTATTACTATAGTTTCAAGAAAATGTGGGGGAGCCGCGGTACGTTATGATGTTATTTAAAATAATACTTCTCAGAGCCCTATTTCAACATTCTCATTAGAAGAAACATATATGTAATTGCTTTGTTTACAAGAGTATGGATTCATATAACTTTTTTAATTTGTATGTAACACAAAATATTCATTGTTACACTATCTGCATCTATATATTTTCACACTATGGAGCGCGGAATATGAGCGAGCTCGGATGTCCTCGAGTTTTTATTGACACACAATATGCTAGTAAACGTTAACATATCTCTGCCTTTGAATAGAAGCAGGTTATTTCATGGGATTTTGAAGTACAGATAATTAATTTTTGCAGACAGTAATTATAATCAAAAATAGATATATTCATTGAATAATACCGTAATTAGAAATTATCGTATTTTATATACGGAAAGAGAGCATATTTCGGTAAGAATTCATAGTTAACACTAAAGATTTGTTCGAAGTTATATTATGTCTAGAAAGTTAAATTCTTTCTGTAATATAAACTGTTTCTTAAGTTCCATGGAAGTATATTAGTTATTTATTAGAAACTCTTGAAAATAACTTTAGTCCATGTGTATTTACTTAATTCCTTTTGTTTGTCAAGGTGAAGATATAAGAATCATAGGTATGTGGCAGTGAATACATAAATAATCCCATCATTTTCGTAGTAAAGTTGCAGGAAACCAAAGCAATAGTAAATTGACAGGAGAAGCTTTAACTCCAATCCTGTTGATTACATTGATTATATGCAGCGTAAAGCATTAAATACTTGTTGTATGAGAAACGACATTTAGAACAAAATGTGAAAAGAGCAATGTTTTGTATTTAAAAACTTGACAAAAGGCATTACAACACTATGTGTATATAATATTAACATTGATCCTAAAAGTAATAGATTCAAATCTAAAATGAATTTCAAACATTGAGTGAAATATGTATATATTGGACAATTCTATTATATATAACAGTTATAAACTTAAATTAAAAGTAGAAAAAGATGCAACTTTTACTTGCTTTCATTTAAACGTTACACTTTTTAGTGTGTGGTAGAAAGAAGTTTAGGGATTTAATAGAACTCTAAACAGTTCAAGCACATTTTCAACACACTATAAAGGTGAACTTTTAATTCTGACGGTAAAACGTGGGTCATCTACCATAACATTACACGGAAACGGCAGTGGATACCTAAACGGGAGGCCGCAGGAACTGTGCCAAAACAGAATCCCCACCCCTGCAAAGTTATATTGGGTATCCTGCAAAAAGGATAATCCATTTTGAATTTTTGCAACGTAATGCCAGCAGCACGTCTACTGTCAGCAGCTTAAACGCCTACGGACTGCATTGTTGGGGAGACGTCCTGCTCTGGTTAATCGCAAGGGTATGCTAATCCACGGTGATAACGCGGGACCACATACAAGAAGAACATGCAAAGATTTAGAAATATGACTGGGATACACACCCCGACCCGGCGTTATCATCATATATTGCACCAACAGACAACTGTCTTTTTCGCACCCTGCAAAACCACCTTTCCGGAAAAACACTGCAAAATGAGAATGACGTCCGACGAACAGTTACTCAGTCCTTTGCCTCGATAACCCTGACTTCTTTCAGCGGTTCATTCAACAACTGGTTGTCACTTGACAGGTGGCAGAGTGTTGTGGAGTCGAATGGGGATTATTTTCCTAACTAACAGTAGTGTTCCACGTAAGCTATCCTTCTTTTTCTCACGGTGGAATATACAACATTATTGATGGGATAATGTGATATAACTATATTTTCAGATTGACAATTTAAAGCAAATATTTCAATACTTACTCCTGAATACAATTTGCAGCTGTCACAGCCCAGTTGGGTCCTATGATCGTCGCCCAGCATATGTGAGTGGAATTCTCTTGAACAGATAACTGTTAAAGTAATATATGCCAATAATAAGTTTACGATAATATATATCATGGAATCATTTTTTTACAAAACTATACCAATTACATTATTCTTTGTTAGTGTATATGTTTTGAAGTACCAATCTCGATCCACCAGGTGTCGTTCATCATTTTTAATTTAAGCACTTAGCATGTGCTGTACCAAGTTGATGTTTTAAATTTAATGAGTCTATGATTATAACATAAATACGCTTATCAGGCGAAAAGGTTTAAAGCTGAATACTTCACAGAAGATGAAACCCTTTGAGAAGAAAGATTAAGAAACAAGTATTGCACATTATTTGTGCGTGAATGCTCTAAATTACAATAAAGATCTGTTTCTGTGGAAAGGCATGTGTTTTTTAACTTAGTACATTGCTTAAAATACACCTGTGTTCCTTTAATAACTGCACCAATTAGAAACGGGTTTAGTGTATATCGACACCAATACTACATTTTAGAATTAATTTGAAGACGCTCAATATGTTGAACATATTATAAATATAGGTTAATTATTAAACTACTTGCAAATTTATAAAATTATTACTTCGAAATAACAATTATAAATTATCAGATGGATTTCCAAGAATTCTACACATATTTCGTAAGTTTAAGTTTATACATGAAAATAAGCAGTACCTAATATTTTGGATTGTTAATAAATTTAAAGTGTCCTTAATGTAAGTAGACCCTAATCTCGGGAGAACTAATAGTAAGCGTCTGTAACTTGGTTGATAATAAGGTGTTGGCTTCGAATTGATATTGTTTCTGGTTCTAACTAGTAGAGGTTTTCCTGGGTTTCCTCAGAACTCTAAGGCACTGTTTTTAATCAAGCGCTTGCCGATATTTTACTCAATGCTCCCTTACCTTATCCTGGCATAAACCAAGGGTAGTCAAATTTTATTTATAAAAATGTATTAAATGAGACACATTACTAAAAAGAAAGATGCAAAATGTTTCCACGTTTAAACTCAGGTACAGGTTTATTGCATACTACCACCAGGAGATAGGGACCCTAAACTACAAATATGTGACGTCACGAGAAACCACTACAAAGTTCACTATTGGGGAGAAGCAGAAATATATCTGTAATCCTTACAACTTTCAAGAAAGCCACTAGAAGAATTATGAAGGCAAGATCCCCTTCACACTGTCTTACAACATTCGCAACAGTGCACCGTGGTCGCAATGGAACCAGAAGCTAGCCAAAACGCAACTCTCAAAATTGACATTTCGGATTCTCTTATCTGCTCTCTCGTTCTACTATGCTGAGGCATCATTGAACACCAAAGACAATTAATCCTTCCTCACTTCAGTTCTTGGTGAGAGTCAAAAGTGAGGAGATATCAGTGTATGTTTATTATGTTGTGAGCGAGCTGCGATAGAGTTCTTTCAAGCAACGGACTTTGTAGCTCTCATTGATGTAAGTGGTCATGCAAAAGATTATAGTTTTCACATCGTTATTGCAAATATAAGAACATTTTGATCCTTTGTTACTCCTGCCGGTTTTCGTCCTGTTAAATAGAAAGTGACCAATTTAACATATCTTTGTGAAAGATTGTGTTGATTTCAGATTTTCAAGAATTCTCGATGTGTCCCGAAACTATTTTATCACAGAGATATTTTGAAGTTTGTTCATTCAAATGTTATTGTGAAAAATGGGACGTATAGACCCCGGTATCAGGTATTATATTTTGGACTTGTTGGTGGACAGATGATAAAATATTCCATATTGCGGTCCTTGTGATACTGCTAGAAATTATGATCAGTTGTCTTGAAAGCTTATTGTTTAAAAGATTTCTGAATAGCTCTGCAGAATAATAAGACGAAATGCTATAGGGGATGAGTACATACATACAAAGAAATTATATACTTGAGCTGGATCAAAATCTGGGGTACTTGCTAGAGTATCAACAGAAAAGGCCAGTCTAAAGAATTTCCACGAAAGAGATCTAAATAGAATTATTATTTTAACTTATAATAGGGTAACAATATTCTATAAGATAAACAAGAAAAATTGCTTGTACAGATTTTGAACTGGAAAAGAGGAAAGAGCAAATATAAATTGTATCGGACTAGTGAATATGATTACATTTGAATATAAATACTTATGTATACATACGTATAGTTGTAGAGTGTAGACTGAAGAAGGATATGATATACTTTCGAAACTGTTACACTTTAGTTTCTTTTTGTTATTAAAGTATAATCAGCTTTGTCAACAATCTGTGTTTTTCTATATTCAAGATGAATATTGTCGTAATATCCATGATGAATACATTTTCAATATGAACGCTAACAAGCATATCTTTTTACTTCTCATATCTCGAATGTACGCAGTTAGCAAATTTTTTGGGAAATAATTTTGAAATATAGCGTGATACATTCATTTCCCTAGGCTAGAAGCTGATTATATCTTATTTTAGCGCAATTGGTGACGCATATACTTTAAGGTACGGAAACATTGTTGACCAACCTAACCACAGTTGCTGCCAACACAACCAAAATTTTTACGTAATGCTCAATAATGTTCCCAGTTTTTGTCCCTAGGACAACATACACGTGTCTAATATCGGAAGTCATTAACATAGGAAATATATTTGACATAATAACGTCGCATGATTTTCTGTAATTTTTAAAAATAGATATAATATTTATATCTTTGAGTAGATTTAAAGGTTTACAGAGCTTCTCAAACGGTAACACTAAACGACTTTAGTAGCCGGGTACACTAAATTAACAAATTATCAGAATTTTAGAAGGGGAAAATAGGATGGAAATTAGGGTTTTGCACAAATGTTCCCTGAACAATAATTTTAGCACTTTTAAGCTAAGGCAGGATAGTTTCCATAAGCGTATCGTCATATAAAATTATTGAGCTTTAAGAGCTACTAGCTAAGCTTTCGTTAGTTTAAATTAAAGAATATTAGAATTATATTTTAGGTAATTGACCTTTAAATGATATGCATTTGTAAACTTTTAGGGCGATTCTGTTTACGTTAATTAGTGCGTAACAAAACAGCTTTATGAAAATTTAAATGCACTTTATTTTGCAATTGATATTAAGTTTGTTGGAAGGACTTGAAAAACATAATTATTTAAATTACTGTTGGGTGCTTTATGGGCATTAATATTATTTGCGGCTATTGAAATTTTGGAACATAAGCATAAAAGTTGTAAAGAAATTTGTCGGACTGACAACAAAAAGTTTTTAGTTATTACTAAAATTTATTGACTTAACATTTATTTGGGAACATACACCTAAGGTAGAAGACGTGTTTCGTTAAAAAACTATACTGATACTTTATTAATTTAGATAAATAGAAAATAAATTTGCTAGCAGAACGAAAAGAATTGAATGAAAATATAGTTTTGAATAACAAAGCGTGGTATTTGTACAAGTGCCTGTTTCTAAATAAATGTGTACATGTAGCCAAAAAGGCACTTACAATTCCTAGAATCTTTGTTTCTTTAATAAACATTTATCTGTTTTACAAGTAAGGGTTTACGGTAAGGCGTTTTTAAAAATCTAAACGGTAGTTAGCATTTTATAAACTTTACTTTTAATAATTATACGTACTTCTTATGAAACAAAATGCAAATAGTTTATTTTTATTTTTAAAAGTAATTATTGGATTACGTTACTTTGAAGAAAGTTAATACAAAACCATGTATTTATTTTATAAAAGTTATACTTGCAATACGTAGGTTTGATTATATCCTTGATTAATTTTTTGACATAAAAGAATAGCACTAACCTTTAGGCACTAACAGAAAAAATAGAGATATTTTGATTTAACAAATATAGCAGTGCACTTGAGTATTTGCGTAAGATTTTATAATTGTTTTAGGATTTGAGAGATGACAGATTATAGCGAAATAATGTTTGTAACATATGCGGTATAAGTAAAACTTAAGAATATTTTCTGAAAAAATATTCCAAGGAGAAAATGTTTTATATTGATTTACTTCCTATATGTTATACTTCCTTAAGTGAATTTACCAATATGGCTTGAAGAGTACGGGATCTTATATTAAAACATTAAAAGTTTTGAATATCTGCTGGATTATTTATTTAGGAAAACTAAAGAAAATTTTGACGTTGATGATTATACAATCATGTTAACGCTCGCTGAAGCAAGTAGAAATACATGTAGCATGTGTTTTGCACAAGGAACATTGAAAGCAGTGAGAAAGAGACATAAAGAGAGAGATATAGAAAGAAAGAAAGAGAAACTATGTTTATTTTATGACAATAGGTCACATCTGGAGTAAGCTAAGTTTAATAAGTTATTTTAACAATGGAAGATAGTGCACCTTAAAACATAAACAAAGACATAACACTAAAAGGCTTATTTTATACACATAAAAATAATGTAGGAATATTTAACAGCTTCTTTGCAATCTAAAGTAATAAATAAGTATTAAAGAAAAGTTAAAATTAAGTCATTTTTATTAAAGTTTTAAGCATAATAATTTTTGGTGGTTCAAGTAAACAAGTAACGTATTTTAAAAAAATAATTGAAATTTTTTTTTAAAAAAATACGCTTTATTAAGATGCACTAAAAAGTAAAAAAAAATATAAATTGAATTAATCTTATGAATCGGAAAATAAAATCATGGGTGCTCTTATGAATCTTATGAATATCTATATTATGATTTTATGATAAGGTAAGCAACAACACCCACGGTTATATTTTCCGATTTATAGGATTAATTCAATTTATTATTTTTACTTTTAGTGCATCTTATAAAGCATATTTAAAAAAATCATTTTTTAATTATTTTTTGTATAAGAGATGAATATTAAATTCCCTCCGAAATAGGCAGCCCAAACTTCTCAAATAGATGCGGCGTTGCGTGCACTTAAGTATAATTTCCAATTATTTATTTAATTAATTAATTACAGTTAACTGGATTATTCTGTCGTATGTCGTATGATAATGATTGTATTGTCATCGGAAGCAAGCAAGTTTACGAAGTTTCAAAGAAATCGGACGATGGGAAGTGAGTTAAGAATCAATTTCCAGATTTGTACCAGAGAAACTTACAGAACAGGTTAATATAAAGCGTACAAATGTATATATATATATATATATATATATATATATATATATATATATATTTGAATTTTTTTATTAATTAAATTTGAATCTAGGAATTTACTTTTCTTCTTTAATTAAACAGAAACCATTATTAATTTAACAAAATAATAATAAATCAACAACATTTGTAATTACGAACTAGCCCAGATTCGAATAGGCAAATACGGACTGCCACCCAAACGATTGCTGCCACTAACTGGGAGGAGACTCGTATTTTCCTCTCGCTAAGGCTTAAGGGAACCGAGAGGTGTGCTGAATAATATTTATAAGAATTTTGGTACGGATATGTCTAACGAAATAGAAGAAAATGATTTTTTAAAGTGGGTTGGTACCACGAATCCGCTATGCTAATCAAGACGGTTACGGCGGCTCTCAGCGTGCCTAGGCAAGATACTTCGAAGGACACCCCATTCACCTTTCTATACGTTGTATTTCCTAATATTTATTTTTAGACATGCATAGACGCACGGAGTAAGCGGAATTATAAGGTCCGTTTATGTTAGCTATTCTATCAAGGGATTAAGTGCAATGGATAAGAGTTTTTTGTAAGAGAAACTATTTCTTTTGGTTATGGATCAATTTATTACATAGTTATTAACTGCATTACAAGCATGAATTACAGTGTCCAAAACTTGAGCTGATGGATATTTTACATGTTGTTTGGGTCGCACATATCCCAAATACAAGAGGAAGAGTGCAATATGTGCTCACATACCTAAAATCCTTTATCCAGCTTCAGAGGTAAATAATCGAATATGGAAAACATACTTTACAAAACATTATAAGCGACTTCAGGCAATCCTACAGTTTTTAAGTTCATAGAAGTTCTGAATTGAATTTTCCTGACTTGTGCTCATTGAGACCTTTTTAAAAAATGTTATAATAAGCTATCGAAATATTCAAGGTGTGGAAGACTTAGACAAAAAGGCTTTCTTTTTCCATTGGTTTTGTGCGGGGTCCTTTGAAGATATATTTAATTCATTTTGATTTTTTTCCCCAACGATCAGCATAACATCACCAACAATTCCCAGGGTAATCGCCAGTCTCCTTATAGAGTATCACCTTATAGAGTAATCCACAATTTCGTGGACAGCAAGGAAATTACAGGAAAACTTTAGGAATTAACTACAACAATGCAAACAGGAAAACAAGTTTTATGCTGCAAATCCGACCTATTATTTGTAGAAAACTTAGCAACAAAATTATTATGCTCGAGATTTTCGCACCTTCGGCCCTACAGTCAGCTCCAACATACAAATTTTAACTAGACACGCCCGCAGGTGATAGAACCATCTACAGGCATCATTAAAATTAAGGTTTCTCTCATAAAACATGACAGGTTATATTATGTTCAAGCTCAAATAGATAAGCCTCACTACATCCCAATTTTAGATTGTGGCTCAGAATGTTCTCTTTTGGACGAATGCTTTGTGCCGCCGCCAGTGAGACGTAATAAACAGTTTATTGTTCTGCAAGGTATTAATGGAGGAAGATTAGGATGTAAAGAAATTGTAACATAATATATTTTTGTAGGAAATCATGCGTTCCGGCAAATATTCACAGTAGTCAAATTCAAAAATCAATGTTTCATCCTTCTCGGCACAGACTTTATGAACCAACATATATTTCAGCTATCTCCCACAGATGTCATTCTCACTTAAATTATTAGACTCGCAAAATTGACAGAAACTGACATCGAATCTCGCACCTCACATACCAAATGTCAGATACAGGGATGTCACATATTGAAACAGCGGAACATACAACATTTATTCCTCAAAACACCTCACTCTAAATCTGAAAACACAAACATCAGTGCCAATATCCTTAGTTAATGTGTGCAAGATGCGAACTTTATTTTATATGAACCGAATATTGACATCTTAGAGGATAAAACATTGAGGTACCCTTCGGAAAGTTTTCTTAAGACCAGCCACATTCAGTAATTACGTATAATGAACATAAGAGAATCCGCTTACCCAAATTTACCAAAATCGTGCAACCAATTCCTTGTGAGATTATAACAGCAGTGACATCGCCAGCCAATTTCAAAGACCCCTCTGAACAGGAAGAGGAGATATTTCAGAGACCAGAATGAATATCAATACTTACAACAATACAAAAATCGACATAAAAAACAGAGTATCGACTTACAAACAATTATTCGACCCCTGACAAGTGTAAATTAACCCTGGATGATGAGTTAAACAAAGCAGGAAACTTTAGCTTTAGTTCTAGAATACAGTGATTGGTTTGCACGGAATGACGATTGTTTTGGCGTAACACTTTTTGTAGAACACAAAATTGTCACAACCGATTCGGAACAGGTATACACCTTCCCATATCCTGCGACTTTGGCACTCAGAGAGGCAATGCCCACACAACTGCAGAAATTGAGAAAACAGAACATTATTAAAAGAATTGGTACTTCAAATTATAACCTCCCCGTATTTCTCATCAGAAATGAAATCTCATCATATATTTAGTCAGATACAATGACAATGTTCGCAAACGCATGAAACAGGACACGGTCAGCATTTCCGGGATTCGACAGTTCATCGCCCCGGATTAGGCACCCGTCTCGGATAACCCAAGGTCCCTGAATGACCCGCACCCACCGCATGGTATCGTTTTCTACCCCATGGTGTTAGTGTTAAGTGACAGCAAGATTTTACCAGTACTTGTAGGATTCTAGTATTGTAACCGACCCTGACGGACACCTACCACCGTACTATCAGATCACTAGGACACACCCCAGATGGACACCGTCCATACTGTCACTGTGCTGTTTCCAGCAACCCGGAATTCTACATGGACATCGCCCAGCGCAAGAGTTCCAAGATCCCTCAGAATTCTCATTAAACACTTTCATTACTGAAATAAGTTAAATATATTAGTTTATTGTAGCGCAGAACGTGCATTTAACCTTTTTCTGTAGTTTGTGTATATAATTTTAGTGTAAGTGAAATTTGTGAAGTTTCCCCAGTGATTTTTTTTGTCTCTGAAGATGTAGTTTCAGGACTTCCAGATGTGGAGCCCGAGAGATCTAAGAAGAAATGTCTAGTGGATTCATCTGATGTTGAGAAAGGAATAACAAAAAATTGAGAAATTTGCTAACATAATCTATTGTAAGTACATTTTCTTATTTGTTTTAAGAGATCAGTTATGAGAATGAGATATTGGATATCGCAGTCGTATTGAACGAATGTCGAGCTGATTTATATACAATATACCACAGGTAAATATAAATTAAAATTTAATAAATTTTGAGTGCAAAATGAACCTAAAACACACTTATAATCCAACACGAACAGTTAAAATTACTCGTATCCATTTGTGTGTCACAAGTAGTTAAAACGATATAAAGCAAATTTAGAAACTTTTAGTAAATTACTTTCTTAACATAAGTATAGGAGAGTTAAGCATCTCAGCAGCCAAGGCCAGCTTCAAAGACATCTCCAAATTATTACCAACCAACCAGGAATGATTCAGAGGGCAAGGCTAAATGCCAGACATAAAGATGTAATTCCTGATATAGAAATCACATAAACACGGAAACTTCCATTCATTGCCGAGCAGTGTGAATCTGATTTTCAGAGAGCGAACAACTAGTATAGAAGCCGCGAAACCCTCTCACCTTCATTGTAAATCGAAGTGAGAGATGCTCACCCACAATTAAGGAGCACATCGCTATTTTGTTGAAGACAGTCGGAAGTACCGAATTCGATTCCAGCTAAGAATAGAAGAAAGGTGGTACACCAAGAATATCGGCCAGGAGAGGACTGAGGTTTCAACCCAGGACTTACCATTCACAATACCACAGCTTTGTGTCTTTGGGTTTTGATAGAGAACAGTTAACGTTGCGCTCCAACTATTCTCAGACTTCCATTCAATTCTAATAGTTCGTCCACTAAAACGTTAAAATCGTAAAAACAAATTGTACAGCATTCGCTGTTGGTGTCAGTGCAAAGTAGAATGTAGCAGCCAAGTAGAGTCATGTAAAGCCAATTAGATGACAGTTAGTTGTCCCCACTACAAGCAATACGTAAGTAATATGGAGTGCTCTAGTAATGCACAAGAACTGTTCGTTTTGTGTTGCAGTCCAGTTTATAACAAATAAATACACGCAAGTTACGCCAGTTAATACACACAAACATGTAGTAATTTAGAGAAATTCACAATATATTTACCGATAGTAACTGTAACTTAATTTTGGACTGGTACTAGTTGTAAATGTGTTAGAACGGTTTGCTAAAATGTATTAGACCAAATAATAATGATTTTGATGGTAAACAGAGCTTTAAATAACATTGTATTGGTGTGCCAAACTTTTGTCATAAAAGATAGTAACGATCCCGACATTCTTTTAAGTAAATGTATTCTATCAGTGCTAGAAAATTAAATCGTCCATGGTGGTGGTTAAATTGCCCCGACAATTAATTCAAGATTCGACTCATTTGGAAGCTGTTTAAATCTGGTCGTAAAAAAATTATTTGTTTTTGAAAAGAGTACAAAACCTTGCTATACTAAATTAAGCCGTTTATGCGACGAGAAACGAAGAAAATGTGTTTTTCTTTTTACACCTGTAAGCCGATATCGAGTCACTCGAACCGAGAACCCTAGTCAACTTAATATAGAAGACACAAGAATATCGCACTGCCAATCTCCTAAGGGCAATTACCTCAGCGCGTGAACGTTGTTATTTATGTAACCGAATTGATCATACGACATTACGTATAACAGAAGAGAATTTACTACCTCAACAAATAGGTAGTGCATAACTTGTGTAAATAAATTATATAACTATGAAATTTAATAATATTTACAGCGGTAAAACTTCTCCGGACAGTTTCGTCGGAATGACATGACTAAAGTATTTTTACGGGCCATCCTTTCCTCTATGTTTGCTGACCCGTTGAAACCTTCCCCTATGTGTTTTTGTCACAAAAGAGGAGTACGATTCAACATGGTATACTAGGTACCAAGGAACAATAAGTTATATATATAGCTCCGTAGTGAGAACATCGGTTCGTAGTCTGCCATCGTACCACTATGCAGAGCATTGAATTGCTTTCTTATTTTTTCATCTTTTCCTTTTTTCTGCTTCCTTTCTCACTTTCAGTAATATAAACATGCCTACTTTAGGTCTAGTTAGAGTATAAAATAAGCTAAACAATTATTAAATATTAGAATATAGTCTCACATAAGACTTATTGTATTTTTATGTAATTAGAGGTATTTAACATACATAGTGTAGTCTTGTAATAGTATTAAATATAGCCATGATTAACACGAGAGGAAACCCTCCACCAGACATACAGGGAGAAGGTGCGACAGAACCAAACAAACAAATTTTGTCCCAACCTTATATAAAGAAGGCCAACCGTTTGGGGAGTTTTTATCTAAGTTTATCCTCATTGTAGAGCTAAATCAATGGAGTAATGAAGATGTCAAGAAACGTCTTGGCGTGACCCCTGAAGAAGTACCGCTTGATCTTTTTCTCAGTTTTTACAATAAAGCAGACTTCGGTGAAATGACATACAAACAATTAACAGAACGTATGGATGATTTCAGGAGAGGGGAAAAATCGAAAAAATCTTTTTTCACTTTCATCAAATTTCGTTAGGTCAAAAGGTTTGGGGCATGGAGAAATGCAATATATTCAAAAAGGAGGAAAATCGAACGACAAATAAAGAAAATATTCAAAGTTGAAAAGTCACCGAGGTACATTCTCACATCGGCATTGTAGGGCTCGACTTCCGTCAAGGTACACTTCTGCGAGAACCTTTTTGCTTTCCATGGCTCTGATGTCCAAGTCGGGCGAATTTTTTTTTCAAGTTTCAATGTTTCCCCTTGTTTGCAGTATGGAGAAATG
>JAGDQP010003153.1:18558-96872 GCA_022664845.1 Lepisma saccharinum
AAAGTTTTCATTCGTTTATGCATGAATCAAAAGAAAAGTATGGGACGCGCTCCGTATAGAAATTCAGTTTTCCATACATAACTTTTGGTCAAAACATTGAAGAAACGTATTATGATTATGTTCGACTGATTTCGGATGCTTTTTCTCAGTCCTCTTTTTGTTATTCAAAGATAAAGTTTGAATTTCAGATTGGTTTGGAGAAGGTCGACGCATTTTGTTTTTCAAGTTACATCAAATTTCGATGTTTCCCCCAGTTTGCAGCTTGGAGCAATGCATCATATTCAAAGATGATGCAAATCGAACGCCAAAGAAACATAATATTCAAAGTTTTCATTCGTTTATGCATGAATCAAAAGAAAAGCAAGAGACCCTTTACAAATTCAATTTTCCATACACAAAATTGGTCAAAAAGTAAAAGAAATGTATTATGATGTTCGACTTACTTTTCTTAGTGTTCTCAGTTTGAACGGTAGGTATGGTTTTTCTGCATATCAGTGGAATATATTGTATTGTCAGCCGACTTACGTCGCTGTGCTAACATTTCATCGTTGTAAGAGTTCGGCAATGGATAGTTTGATGAACATAGAACGAAATTGTTTAACGGACGGACGGACAAAATGATTTTTATGTGCAACCTACCACACTCGGGGAAGGTACGGCCAGGGCCTCTATGGAAGGTACCATCCCAGCATTTACCTGGTGTAATTGAGGAAAACCCCTGGAAACACTTGGGTCAAGATGGTCGGCGGCCGCTTTGATAGAACCTGGAACCTGTCGAAATCTACATGAGCGGACGGATGGGCCACGGTCTGGCTGTAAGCTAGTATCCCGACATTCGCCTTGCGTGGTCACTGTACTTAGTTTCACCCAGCATTTGAAACATCGATCATCATTTCAGCAGAAAAACAAGTACATATTTTGCATTTTATAAGACATCGTATGTAGGTCCTTTCTAGTATATCAATCAGAATGCTCCTCCTCCTCCTTCCGCACTGCAACACATCATCCACTGTTCCTTCATAAAGATGTATGTCATTGAACATTAGCTATAGATTAACATTATCGTCTTTCATTGTTGTTATATTTCCATGGTTTCAAAAATGTAGCATTTATCGACGCCATCTTGTTAAAAAGTTGCTTCTTCTTCAATAGTGTGTGATATATGGTGTGTTTCCAACCAGTGTACAAGATGAGAACTACTGGGTGAGTCGAAATACATTGTCCTTACATATAGATTGGAACATTTTGCCAATTTTTTAACTAAAGCATAGCAGTAGTAGTAGTCAAACGCATTGTATAGACTGTCTTAACGTTTTCCAAACAGTGTATCTTCCATGGTTATTCTGCATATGAGTGGAATATATTGTATTGTCACCCGACTTATGTCGCTGTGCAAAATTTCATCGTTGGAAGAGGTCTGGAAAAGAGTTTTATTAACGTTCAATGTTTTGAGGACATCAAGAACTTTTCTTCGATATATCCACCGATTCAACTAACGTTGCAAGATACGGAACGATAGAAAAACAGTTTGTAAAGGACAATGAGTATGTAGTCATAAAGAAATGTATTGTCTCCCCGGCTTACGTCGCTGTGCAAAATGTCATCGCCACCAAGCTTATTGATGGAAGCACGTTCCGTTTGATAAGTTTGGTTCAGTGAAGTACCTGCTGCTTATGCAACCATACACACACATCACAGTTTGGGTATTTTTAATGGCGGGAAAATTAGGTGCAGTAGTCAAACGCATTGTTTTATCATATAGACTGTCTCTACGTTGTCCAAACGGTGCTGTTTTATCCAAATTACATGGTGAGGGAAAGTGAACCCCCTCAAGAAATGAAATAGTATGGTTTTTCAGCATATCAAAGTATAACTATTGTATGGTCACCTGACTTATGTCGCTGTGCAAAATTTCGTCGTTCGAAGGGGTCCGGAAAAGAGAGTTATTAACGTTCAATGTTTAGACGACATCAACAACTTTTCCTCGAAATATCCTTCGATTGCTAGAAAACTCTGTTCAGTAGTCAAACGCATTGTTTTATCATATTGACTGTCTCTACGTTGTCCAAACGGTGCTGCTTTTTCAAATGACATGGTGAGGGAAAGGGACCCTCAATAACTGAAATAGTGCTCTTAGTTTGAACGGTAGGTAGGTATGGATTTTATGCATACCAAATTATAACTATTGTAGGGTCACTTAACTTATGTCGCTGTGCAAAATTTCATCGTTGGAAGAGGTCTAGAAAAGAGTTTTATTAACGTTCAATGTTTTGAGGACATCAAGAACTTTTCTTCGAAATATCCATCGATTCCTAGAATTTGTGTGACAAGTTATATCTACGTTTTGGGGGCTTTTATAACTTTTGCTAGATAGAACCAATGCATGCAACATATGCAATTTTTTTAAAAATTGCGGTACTCTTGCCTTCAGGAGAGGGGGGAAAATCGAAAAAAATCGTTCGATCAAAAGGTTTGGGGCATGGAGAAATGGAATATATTCAAAAAGGAGGAAAATCGAACGAGAAATAAATTATTCAAACCTATAGATTCAGTGAGGAGAAAATGTCAAAGTTCGGCACAGGCTTGGAGATGGGTGAAATTTTTTTTCAACATACTTGATATTTCCATGTTTCACGATGCTGGTCGTATGGAGAAATTCAACATATTCAAAGATGATGCAAATCGAACCACAAATAAAGAAAATATTCATAAATGAAGAAAATCAGTAGACTCAAGAAAAGTAGGTTTTCAGCTCGAAAATATCGAAAAAAAGTTATTTTCACTTTCTTCAAATTTCGTTCGATCAAAATATTTTTGGCATGAAGAAATGCAACATATTCAAAGATGATGAAAATCGAACCACAAATAAAGAAAATATTCATAAGTGAAGAAAAGCAGTGGACTAAAGAAAAGTAGGTTTTCTGGAAAAATATCGTAAAAACTTTTTTTTCACTTTCTTCAAATTTCGTTCTATGAAACTGTTTGTGGCGTACAGAAATGCAAGATATTCAAAAATGACGAAAATCGAACGACAAGTAAAGAAAATATTCAACGTTGAAAAGTCACTGAGGTACATTCTCACATCGTCATTGTAGGGCTCGACTTCCGTCAAGCGACACTTCTACGAGAACCTTTTTCTTTCCATGGCTCTGATGTCCAAGTCGGGTGAATTTTTTTCAAGTTGCAATGTTTCCACTTGTTTTCAGTATGGAGATATGCAACATATTCAAGAATGATAAAAAACGAACGAGAAATATAGAAAATATTCAAAATTGAAAAGTCACCGAGATACATTCTCACATCGGCCATGTAGGGATCATCTACCGTCAAGCGAAACTTCTACGAGAACATTTTTCTTTCCATGGCTCTGATGTCCAAGTCGGGCGAAATTCTTTTTTCAAGTTTCAATGTTTCCCCTTGTTTGCAGTATGGAGAAATGCAACATATTCAAAGATGACGAAAATCGAACGACAAATAAAGAAAATATTCAACGTTATAAATTCACCCAGGGAAAATTTCAAAGTCCCATCAGTTCTTGTGCTGGAGAGAGGCGATTTTTTTTATTTACTTCAATTATTTCGATGTTTCCCCTGGTTTTCAGCTTGGAGCAATGCAACATATTCAAAGATGATGCAAATCGAACGACAAAGAAACATAATATTCAAAGTTTTCATTCGTTTATGCATGAATCAAAAGAAAAGTATGGGACGTGCTCGGTGTAGAAATTCAGTTTTCCATACATAACTTTTGGCCAAAACATTGAAGAAACGTATTATGATTATGTTCGACTGATTTCGGATGCTTTTTCTCAGTCCTCTTTTTGTTATTCAAAGATAAAGTTTGAATTTCAGATTGGTTTGGAGAAGGTCGACGCATTTTGTTTTTCAAGTTACATCAAATTTCGATGTTTCCCCCAGTTTGCAGCTTGGAGCAATGCATCATATTTAAAGATGATGCAAATCGAACGACAAAGAAATATAATATTCAAAGCTTTCATTCGTTTATGCATGAATCAAAAGAAAAGCAAGAGACCCTTTACAAATTCAATTTTCCATACACAAAATTGGTCAAAAAGTTGAAGAAATGTATTATTATGATGTTCGACTTATTTCCGGTGCTTTTTCTTAGTCATCCCTTGCCCCCTCCAACTAAAAACGATTGTGTTCTTAATTTGAACGGTAGGTATGGTTTTTCTGCATATTAGTGGAATATATTGTATTGTCAGCCGACTTACGTCGCTGTGCTAAAATTTCATCGTTGTAAGAGTTTGGCAATGGATGAACGGCATTCTTTAACGGATGGACAAAGTGCTTTTTATTTAATGGAACCTACCACACTCGGTTTCCATTTCCATGGTTTCCATGGTTTCAAAAATGTAGCATTTATCGACGCCATCTTGGTAAAACATTGCTTTTTCTTTAATAGTGTGTGATATATGGTGTGTTTCCAACCAGTGTTCAAGATGACAACTGCTGGCTGAGTAGAAATATTTTGTCCTTACATATAGTTTAGAACATTCTGCCTATTTTTTAACTAAAGTATAGCAGTAGTAGTAGTAGTCAAACGCATTGTATAGACTGTCACTAGGTGTTCCAAACAGTGCATCTTCCATGGTTTTTCTGCAAATGAGTGGAATATAGTGTATTGTCATCCGACTTACGTCGCTGTGCTAAAATTTCATCGTTGGAAGAGTTCGGCAATGGATAGTTTGATGAACATTGAACGAGATTGTTGGACGGACGGACGGACAAAATGCTTTTATTTATGCAACCTACCACACTCGGGGAAAGTGTCGACCAGGGCCTCGATGGAAGGTGCCATCCCAGTAGAGTACATAGCTTTTTGCATTGCGCCATGGGGAAAATAGCATATTGTTCAACAGAGCGTGACGAATTATTGTATCGAATTGAATGAAATTACTTTGTGAATCAACTGTGACCACAGCGGGCCAAATGAATGATATAGTTAAAAATTATTTGAATTAAAATATTTTATTGTAATGTTTGTATTATTGAGAAGGGAAGATATATTAAATGAAATAATGCAAATTCTGTAGATTCAATTTCTAACGACATGCTAAGATTTGAATGCCAATCCAAAATTGATCTTTCAAGAGTCTGTTTTTTCCCGATGACATATACTATCTTAAGAATTTTGATTTGAGTCGAACCTACGTATGTCTTCGAAGTGTACTTTTAATGAAATCGACAAGATAGATTTGTATATTGACCTAGAGTTCTGAACTCCAGCCTGGAATCGAACTGACAACAGTCAAGATAAACTCTTGGTTTTTTGTTAGCCTTCCTTTATGCTAGATTAATGGCTACAAAGAAACAAACCCAGGTGAATTTCCACGGGAACATCTTATCCCTCAGATTGATCCACAAGTTGCAATAATAATATCTAACAAGGAAGATTTACTGCCTATGCCCTTGCTATGTAGTGACAAACAAGGTAATATAATGTAAGATCTTAACGCAGACGAGGGATTCTTGAGATTTAACTTCCAGAATATAAGTTAGGTTTACCGTAATGTTGTCAAGATTGGGATACTGGAACTGTCTCGGAGTGAATAGGAGTCGGGGTCAAGACTCGAACCTGCGTGCCTTTTGGAAGTATTTTTGTGTTAATTGCGTTGCCACAGAGAAAATAAAGGTTTCCAATCATACTATGAGAGTACATAAAATGATTAATTATTCTTATATTGTCCTAGAGTTTTGGACTCTATGCTTGCAAATGAAAATTAATGGCCAAACCCTGTCTCGTGTCGTGACGGCTATGAACTAAACCAAAGTACTGCCTATGCCCTTCCTATGTAGTGAGAGACTTCCTACTGGACCCTTGTTAAATAAAACCTAAGTCCATTTCATGTAAGGGGAAACTTGGTGCTACTGCGGCGATGAACTAAGCCGAAGTACTAGGGCGACGGTAGCTCAGTTGGTAGAGCGCTCACCTCTGGTGCTAGGGGTCGTTAGATCGATTCCTGCTCATGCTATGTGGGCTTTGTGTTGGACAAACACCTTGTGCGTGGGTTTTCTCGGGGTGCTCCCGTTTTCTTCCACTTTCTTCATTTCCCCAATTCATTCCTTCATCATCCATACGGTCTGAGCCATAGTTGCCTAAAGGCCTTAAAATAAATTCATACATAAACCGAAGTACTACCTAAGTCCGTTTCATGTCAGGGGAAACTAGGTATTGTTGTAGCTATGAACCAAACCATTGTTAAAAAAGTAGCTCAGTCCATTTCATGTAAGGGGAAAGTCGGTGTTACTGTGGCGATGAACCTTTTGAAAAAATGCCTAATCACTTCGCATGTTGTGCGAAACTAACGGTACGGTGGCGATAAACTAAATAATTGTTAAAAAGTAGCTAAGTTCGTTTGATGTCATGGGAAAGTTGGTGTTACTGTGCCGATGAACCTTTTGAAAAATGCCTAATCCCTCCGCATGTTGTGGGGAACTAATGTTACGGTGGCGATGAACCAAACCATTGTTAAAAAAGTAGCTCAGTCCATTTCATGTCATGGGATAGTTGGTGTTACTGTGGCGATGAACCTTTTGAAAAATGCTTAATCACTTCGCATGTTGTGGGGAACTAATGTTACGGTGGCGATGAACTAAACTAAAGTACTGCCAATGCTCATCCTATATTGTGACGATCCATGTTGTTACTGCTACGATGAACTTGAAGACTTTTTTAGCGATTGGAAAAGTACATTATTTTGCACGAGTGTAGCAACGTTTCCCACTAGACCACGGAGAAAAAGAGTACTTGGTGTGCCGAACGGAATCCAACAGATTTGAATTAGATTGGTAAAAACTTGTGGTTGCGTCGATAAACTTCTGATAATTTTATCGATTTTATTAGAGTACACGTTTTAATGCAACACAAGATTCGCGTCTGTTGAGCATCCGAGAGTCAGAAACGATTGGATGATTTAAGTTGAAGAAACGGTTGCATCCGGGTAACTACGTAATTTTGGTGAAAACAGCTGTTGAAATGAAATTCATGTTGCATGCCGGAGTAAAGGGGGGATATTTTAAAGGACGCTATAGCGTTAACAAGTGGGCCTTTTAAACAATTCAGTTTGCTCTTTAAACTCATTGAGGAAAGAGAGGAGGAAGCAAAGGGAAATAAGACAAACAAATGTTTCAGCTTGAGTGTTTGAGCGTAATTACTTGATGAGTGTTTGTTGATGGCGGAACTGTTTTGTCATAACTGTCTTTGTTATAAATAACTGAGATAATTGGTAAGTACTTTTAGATAATTAGTATTATTTTGTTTCTTTCATGGTATAGAAACGTAAATTGAGTTTCATTTTTAAAATAGAGAATCCTAACAAGAAATCAAAGCATGCAAAAAGCGATTATTTAAGGCAGAGTACATATAAAATGCACGGAATGTATTAAGTCACTTCTGGAAATGAATTAAATGTAATGTCCATAAATTACAGAATAAATACAGGGAGGCTTATGATGTTACCGGGACCTTTGATCGGATATAATCGTTGGCTTAGCGAGTTTAGGCCAAGTATATGTTTGATGAAACGTAAGGCCTCAAAATGGTCACCCGTTGGGATCGAAGTTGGGACCTTTTGAATGCTAGTTTCCTTTGCTAATGGAACACATGAATGTTTTCTTTCTTAAATAAGGAGAAGGTGCTGCTACCATTGAATAAAAATAAAAATAATGAAAGCTGCTGTCGGAGTGTGGCAGGTTTAATTTTATTTTGGCTTACATCTAGTTGATATTTATGTACTTTCAATTTGATGTATCTTTAAAAAAGTGGTACGAGGGGAATCAATCTTACAATTGTAAAGATTAAAATAATTTGACTGGATAAATGCAAAGCCCATGGTTTGTTGAACCTCAGAGTGGTTGACAAGTTAAACCGTGTGGACGCTGAATTAAATATTTGTTTAGGAGCCCAATTTACCAAGAAAAACTATAGGTTTATAGTTAAACTATACTTTTTGAAAGCTTGTTAATAACTATTTTGATCAGTTTCCTTCGTAAAAGGAATGTATATTATAGTTTATGGTTATTTAGTTTAAACGTGTAGCTGAAATTTGCTAATGTGATCGAAAAGTAAGAAAAGGTAATAGATTATAATTTTGAAATCAAGGGACGCAGACACTTTTGTTTCTACTAGTGTTCATTAAAAAAATCGACGCGTAAATATACAAAAGATGGTCCGTATTCCGGAATTTCCGGATAAAGTTATTTCCGGAAGTCGAAAAAATTCGCGAGCTTCATTAAAATGTTCCTTGACATTTGATTAGTGGTACTGAAAAAAATTTCATGGAAAAAAGACCACTAGAACTGATTTTATGGCTTGTAAAGACAGTAATGTGTTAATTTTCGGATTTCTAAAAATAATTCAAAGTCAACAAATTTTAGGACGTTGTAACTTTTTAACGGATAGACGTAGAAGCTTTTGGTTTGCACTAGTGTTCATTAAGAAAGTTAGTGCGTGAATGTAAAAAGGTGGTCTGTATTCCGGAATTTCCGGCTAAAGTCGTTTTCGGAATAGTTATTTCCGAATGTTGGAAAAATTCGCAACGTTCAGAAAAATTTTCCTTGACATTTGGTTAGTGGGACTGAAAAAAATTTCTATACCATTTAAGCGAAAGAGGTGAAATTTTGGCACAAAGATAAATTATTACGCATACTAACATTATTGAGCATACATGAATTTTTAATGTTGTTGATTAATTGCATTTAAGTATTGTAGAATAAAAAAGTTTCATTATTATTCTTTACAGATTGAAACTCATTTCCTGTCAAGGTGAAGTTTGACATTCAAATTAATAAGAATTGAATCATTCAGACAACTTAGGGGAAACTATTGTCGCTGTAGAAACAGAAAGTGAACTTGTTGTTGCTGGTATTTGTTGCTTTGGCTTTGTAAGTGCTATTTTTGTTGATGTTTTTGTATATTAAATGAACAAATTGAGGGTCGGACAAATGTTGAAAATAAAATTAATGTTTAACAGGCCCTCTATGTTACAAGTGCCATAAATATTAGAGAAAGTTTGTAGTCATGATAGTGGTACAACATTTTCCTTAAGATAAAATATATAATGTTTTTCTCAATTTATTGTAAATGAATAAAGAAACAAGCGTGTTCAGTAAAAGGGGTGGCAAAAAGGTATGTGTCTTGATACAAAAAGACATAATTTTTAGTTTTTAAGAACCACAACAAACTGATGATCAAAAAACAATGACAAACAACTATTAGTTTATCTTGTAATAATAATTTGTTCCTGAACACAAACCATTACATTATGTAGGAAAGCAATTTCACATTACACTACTGCATGTGGAACTGAAATATTATTAGTACATAATTTTTTAAAATATTATTGATCGTTTGCAGAAACATTCTTTTTATTTAAATACTTTGTTTTGCATACCAGTACTGTATGTTAAAAATATTTAAGATTGAACAAATAATAATTGTTCTTAGTTGCGCTTAGAGCACGATTGTGAGAACAACATTTTGAGCACGTTGTCGTTTCTTTTATATTTTAGGAAGAAAACAAACATGAATTCCCTAGAGAACATTTTGACCCCCTGGATAAATAAACAAATTCTTGATGGAAACACCATGGTGGCCCTTTTGGAGCTAAATTCGTTACGCCTATAGCTGCGGTTTTCGCCCAGAAAGAGATCTTGTAAGTAGAGAATTTACTTTGTACCTTATTGATACTTTCTGGGATCGCATAGAAGAGTGCATTAGCTTATGTTGCTCTATGGGGGATGTATTGGAATTGCATAATTCAGCTCCCTGGAAATTTGATTGGTAATTCAAGCGCTGCAAGATCGATTTCATGAACTATGGTATCAACGCCAAATTAACTTATATAGGTTAGATTCTGCTCCTCTTTCTAAATTATTTGGCTTTGAGTATGCTTATCATTTAATGGTGGAATTAGAAAGCATGCTTCCCTTACCATTTGCGTTGAACTCTGATACTGAGATGAATTTCAATCATGGAAACTTTTTTTCAATATCAGGAACAGGCGCAAGAGGAAAGTGAAGTACAACCTGTAATTCCGCCACTAAATGTTTGTCAATTTCAGCGTAATGGAGAACAGGGTAATATGGATATTTCCAATAGTGAAATTGTAACTCCTGTGCACGAATTTGATGAAATTATTTTCCGCGATCGCCAATAAGGGAACTTCATCAAAACGGGGCGATGGAAATATTTGATTTTCCTCCAATTACTCCCCCCGCCATTCCAATGGAAGAAGAAAGCAATAGTTCAATGGTTAGTGCAATAAACACAGCAATTGAATTGTTAGAGGAAATAGATGGCATGAGAAATGGAACATTACCTGACTTACTTGGTAGTGTTAGTCCTGCACTTAATGGTATGCTCCTACCACCTATTGTCCCTCTTTCAGCATGTAATCAAAATAATAATGGCATTGTACCACAAATTTCAAACTATCCTCTAACTTTTGAATATGATGTACTTAATCGTATAATTAGACAAGTAGCACCAAACGAAGAAAATAAAAGTCTGGATTTTAGTAATGTGAACCTATGTACGCCACCTTCAGCGGAGGAGTTGTGTATGCTATTGAATGCAGAACAAGATACGCATTCAAACCCGAGACAATCACATACAGCTCAAGTATACGATCAACAACGTAACACACGTGTTGAAGCAGGGTCGTCAAGTAATGCACCGCCTGTTGTTCAGTATTTTTCGGTAATGTTACTCCTAATACTATAGAAGAAGATACACTGAAAAAGTTAAGTAGAACGAATGGCGTTGCACCTCCCGTCTGGAAAACATGGACACCTACAGAAAATATGTGTGGAAGTGGAAATGAACCACCACAAGATTTTACCATTCTTTCCAGCAGTGAAAGAAAATTTGCCCAAATACGGCCTTCATGGGAGAGAAATAATTTTGGGAAACGCAAACCAAGTTCCAATTGTCGATCCTGAAGAATATAAAATAGATTGTTTGAGTTTGCCACAAGACATATTCTAGCAGGAATTCCCGAATATGCTTACGCAAGGTTAACAATCGATAGTGAACATTCCCCCACAAACAGTCCAGTTTCGTTTCTTGGCGATTGAGAGATCAACTGACTCCTGAAGTCATTTTAGAAACGCTAGAAAATGTTATCAATTCAAATGAGAGTTATCTAATGGTGGAATTGAAAATTAAAGTCCACTGGGTTGATCCTCGATTTGGCGAGGGCGTAGGTAATAGACGCACAAATAAATTAGTGGACAAGGGGAGGTTTGTTTAGGCTGGTACAATTCAGGTTCCCAACGATATTTATTGTCTTCCCAAAGTTTAATTTTGGCTCAAGCAAACGCAGAGAGCAATCGTTCATTAGTACAAAACCTTCAAAATATAAAACGACATCCAAATATGTGGATTGATAGGGCCAAAGAGTCGTGTCGTAAAGCGGGGGTTGACATCGAAACAATTAATGGTTGTACAAACAGAGAAGTTCACATGTTCCAAGAACAATTATTGGCAAACTACCAGATTGTAGTATATGAGAAAAATCCTAACACAAGGCAAATTATTAAAGTGTATAGTGGACCTGCTGCTCCAAAACAGTTGTTTATCGATTTTCGTAAGAAAGATCCAAACTATAAATTTAATATGGAAAAAGAACTCATTATCTACTGTAAGAACGACGTATTATTGTTAACACAGGCCGTTGTTAAATTTTCAAATATTATTGAGGAAAAAACAGGGGGAATAAAAACAGCAGTCCAACTATAGCCAGTCTGGCAATTCGTGTTTTTCGCACCTTATATTTGGAAGAAAGTAGTATAGCCATATTGCCATCTTTAGGATTCCAGCACCGGGACAAGCAAAGTAAAAACTTTGCAATGGCTAGAGTTTTTCTCACATAGTACCGGTAAAAAATCAAACATAATGCTAATGGTGGAGAACATAAAGTAGGTCCCTACAAAGTAGACGGATAGTATAAAGATGAAAAAATCTGGACAAGTAACTATCGCAGAATTCAATGGATGCTTTTTCCATGACCATCCACGGTGTTATCCTAGTCTGCGCCATACTTCATTAGATGGTGGAAAAAGTCTTGAACAACGGTATGATAGTACCGTGAAAAAGGCAGAATATATGCGAAGTTTGAAAAACACAACTTTAATCGAAATATGGAAATGCGAATGGGATAAAGAAGTGAAGCAAAACAAAAACATACAACAGTTTATTAAGACAAAATTTGCAAATCTTTACGATGGATTGGTTCCGAAGCTTGCATTTAAAGGTGGAAGACCAGAATGCTTCCGTAGTCTGTATAAATGCGGTCAAAACCAATCCATTATCTACCTGGATATAACCAGTCTGTATCCGTGGGTAATGGCACGGAAAATGCTACCTGTAGGCATGTCACGCGTGTACAAGAACAATTTTCCAGAACCAGAGAACGTACACGGAATTGTAGATTGCACTATTTTGCCACCAACTGATCTGGAACTTCCGATTTTGCCTTTTTCATGCAATTCAAAATTACTTTTTGGTCTGTACAGAACATGTATGGAGGAAACTAATAATAATGACTGCCACCATATAGAAAAAGAAAGGGAATTCAGGGGAACTTTTGCTACACCAGAACTTCATGAAAGTATGAAACGTGGTTATCAAGTATAAGAAATTCATGAAGTCTGGGAATTTAAAATGAAATCCGGATTATTTGAAAAGTACGTAGGAAGTTTCCTCACAATGAAACAAGAAGCCAGTGGATTTCCTGCTGAGTGTAAATCAGAACAACAGAAACAACAGTACATCAAAGACTATGAACAACATGAAAATATTCAAATGAAGTATAACAAGATTGAGAAAAACCCAGGACTACGTTATATTGCTAAATTGTTTTTGAATTCTTTGTATAGCAAATGGGGACAACGCACAGACTTACCGGATTCTAAAATTGTTGAGGATAGTGCCGTATTTTCAAACATTATGCTTAATCCAAATTACGAAGCTTCAACAGTGTCATCGTAACTATAAAGACAAGGAAAATGAAATAAAACTGCCATTTTCGAATGTTTGTTTATCAGCATTTATTACATCATGGGATCGTCTACGGTTGTATGAATTGATGGACACTGTTGGGTATGAAAACCTTTTGTATGTAGATACTGATAGCATCATATATATCCAAAATAAGAACGAAAGGTCGCCTCTAGAAACTGCGATGTTCCTTGGAGAACTAACTAATGAAATCCCTAATGGCTGGGAAATGAATTTTTTTATTGGTTTAGGGCCGAAAAACTATGCATATCGTATACAGGAAATTGCCACGGGTAAAGTCAAAGATATTTTGAAAATTAGAAGCATTACCCTAGACTATAGAAATAAAGACGAAATTACTCTTGACCATTTTTACAACTTGATCACGGAAAAAGCAGAAAAGAAAATTATTTTCCCCTAATTATATTCGAAGAAAACCAGGGTTTGTAATTGTGTCAAAACCCGAAACCAAGTCTCATCAGGTGACTACCAGTAAACGACGTAATGTAATTCAAGGCATCACAATCACCGACTATAAAACTTTACCTTATGGTTACAGACAACACTAACGATGTGGTAGTGAAACTTGGGAGCATAAATATAAAAATGTGTATTACAACTCCTCATTTCAATTCAACATGTTGCCGTTTCAACATCCTTGCACCATCATCGTCAGTGGCTTTTCAAAATCAGAAAAGACTACGTTCATTTATAAGCTGTTAAAATTTAAAGATCTAATGTTTAGTACTAAATTCAGGGAAATTGTTTGGTGCTATGGTGCTATTGTTCCATATCTTACTGTTGAAAATGTTAGATTTCACCAAGGTATTACCTACATGGAAACATTTGAAATTGAACCGATTTCATTGATTATTTTCGACGATTTAATGTCTCAAAACAAACGCAGATGTAAGTAACCTTTTCACAAAGTTCAGCCATCATAAAAGTTTAACTGTCATCTTCATTGTTCAAAATTTATTCCCAAAAGCAAGCATTCCCGTAATATTTCCTTAAATAGTCATTTTCTTATAACTTTTAAGAATCCACGTGATAAACTAGAAATCGAGTACTTAGCAAGACAAATTATGCCACGTAATAGTAAGGGACTGGTAGGTGTATTTGAACAAGCAACAGTAAATCAACATAGTTATCTCCTATTTGATTTAACGCAAAATATTCCTGAGGCATTACGAATTCGCACAAATATTTTCCCCGATTAAACCATGAATATCTATGCTCATGTAAAGGACCTGAATCATCCCACAACATTCAGTTTCCATTAGGATGTCGAACATAAAGCATTACAAACAAGAGCTCCGTGCTCTTTGTAGATGTAAGGGAAAGCAACAAAAAAATTATTACAAATTCTTCAGGAGGAGTTATTCGAACCATTCTACAAGTAGCAAAAAATACCATAAATGGAAACATTCCACTGAGTCCACATCAGAAAGCAAGATTATGTCGACATAAAAGGACGTTGCGTGGATTGTCTCTTGCAAAGTCCAGTATTAAAGGTAGACGATAAATATTATAACAAAAAGGTGAAGCATTTTTACCTTTATTGTTGGCACGAATATTAAGTGCAGTGGCCGGTAGTCTTTTCAATCGGTAATATGGCGACGTTTCAATTTCAAAAAATGATTGTAGTACCGGAACAAGCAACAGCACAATTACCATGATCCGTAAAATCCCAGGAATTACACCAAACCCGATTAGATCAAGAAATGCAAAATGTATTAACACGTACTTATATAACGCCACAGGAAAAATGGAAAATGTACCAGCAGGCTTTGCATAGGTACTTTTGTCATATTCCACAAATAAATCAGCCCATTGCACTATCTTTCGTAGATTCAGATGACACAACAAAAAGTATTTCTAAAATGCATTATTTCAGCTGATTTTCGATTGTGTTCCTAAAACTCTAAGTCGGAAAACAGGAGTCTTATTAAATCTAGTGCACGCATCAAATCGCATCGGTTGGGATCCATCCGGTGTAGTAACCATTGACAATACTGTTCACCGAGGATCTAATATTATTGATCTTGTAAATGAAGTGGTAAGAAAACGAAAACCACGAAATCCAATTGACATACAAATATTCAAACAATTATTGCAGGAAATTAATATTCCAAAAGAATTCATTAATTTTCAGTTTGGTTCAGGTTCAGCATTGTTTAAGAAACCATCATGTATTCGTAAAGTAATAAAAACAAAAGCCAAAAAACTTAATACCATTCTAAGAAATTTTAGATTTTTTAAAATGTAAACATGTCGTTCTCCAAATTGTACTATACGCATTCTGATCCAGTATATCTAGGCAGTATTAAAAATTACAACAAAAAAGTGCAGCATCAAAAATAAAAGTTAGAAAATGGTTAGCATCACAAGATACATATACATTACATGCTCCCGTACGTAAAATATTTCCACGAAAACAATATTGGGTGAGTGGTCCAAATGAATTACTACAAATGGATTTAGCAGATATGCAAAATGTGTCAAAGTATAATGATGGGTACAGATACATTTTATGCTCCATCGATGCTTTTTCACGCTATGCAATATGTATTACCGTCAAAAATAAAACGGATCCTGTTGTAGATGAAGCCATTACAAAAATTTTAAGATCGTTGAAATTACCATTAGCACATTGTCTAACGGTTTAGGGACGGAATTTTATAACCACGACGTGAAACGCGTATTTGATAAGTATGGTGTCAATCATTACAGTGTTCATTCGGAAATAAAAGCAGCACTTGTGGAACGATTTATTCGCACATTAAAGTAAAAAGTATACAAGTAGTTTACGGCAGAAAATACATACCGGTACATTGGCGTATTAGACGATCTCGTACACAGTTATAATCATAGTCCGTATTCCACAATTAAGCTTGAACCTATTGACGTCTCGGATACAAAGGTAAACCAAGTCTGTCAAACCCTATACGGAAACAAATCCAACAACAAATCCAAAAACAAACCCAAATGTAAATTACAATCTGGAGACTATGTTCGTGTGGGTAAATATAAACATAAATTGGAAAAGGGATACTTACCCAAATGGTCGCGGAAAAATTTTATTGTTGACAAATGTATTAAAAGTAATCCTGTCGTTTATAAAATCAATGATTGGAATGGTGATCCCATCAAGGGAAGCTTTTACAATCAGGAACTTCAAAAATTATTACAAGTAAAATGAGGACGTACCTTATCGAGAAAGTGTTGAAACGAAGAAAATAATGGGCTTACGTGAAATGGTTAGGATATCCTCCAAGTATGAATACTTGGGTACGACAAGGAACTGTTCAGTCAGCATCTTGACATCATCCGAGCATGCTAATGAATTTTATGTAACCTTTCCGTCGAATGCTAGTTTACATGTACTTGATAATACCGCAGCGTCATATACAACCAAGCTTGTTCAACCAATACATTTAACATGAAATTAGGTGGTGGGGTTAACGGGAATTAGTATTCCCTGGAGTTTTTATAATATTAAGCAAGTGCAAGAAATTATTATTCAAACGGAAGGCAAAAAAAGAATACAATATAATATTAAATTTCCACCTGGTTATTACGATTCCCTACCGACATTGCTGGAAAGTATTCCACAAATTATTGAAACTCAAGGAAAGGAACAAGCACTACAAGAAGCAAAACAAAAGGAAGATGAAAAAGAGCGGCTACGAATCATACTTCAAAATTTACTTAAAGTAACTCAATTGAATAAACAATTAGAAGCAGAACTTGCTGCTGCTGATGACGATGCTGAATCTAAACTTGTAGATGACGCTCCTCTTGTTAAGCCTGAATATGATGCAACAATTATCGATGATCCTCGTATGTTACATTATGATTACACACGTGATCATGTCTATATTAAACACAGACGATATCGAAAACGACATTATGTAATTGGAATGACACCTGCATTACAAAATCTTCTTGGGTTTAGTAATGATCCAAACATGGAGAATTACAGCATTCACTATTTTCCGCATAGCCGACGTAAGCGGGCATTGATTGTAACCATTCCTGCACCATTTCCATGCAATTTAAATTATAATATCCCTTCCGAAATTAATGTTTGTCTTGATGTGGTCAAGACAGCCTGCCCTTGAAAACTGCTTCGAAAAATAAGTGAGCACGAGTATCAGTACGGTGAAATCAAATCCTATATGTTTGAACGGCCTCAGTATATGAAAGTGGATAAGTCATATTTTGAAACTTTACACGTAGACTTAAAAGATGAACGTGGAAAAAAATGCCATTTCAATTTGGAACGTCAATTATTACACTTCATTTTAAACAGAAAGTATGGTTTCCGAAAGTACTGATGATAATTTCTACATTACTCTAAGTTCAAATTCAAGTACACAAACTTATACAAATAATATACCTACACATTTTCCTAATATTCTCAATCATCGTATTCAATTGAATGATCCATCGTGGAGGGTTGGACTTAGTGAAATTCATATTCCACTCACATGTCAAAATGTTCTTGATGGAGAAAATATTTTTTGGTTCGATTTAAAGGACGGAACAAAACTTAAACACCGTATTACATCGGGATATTATGCAACCATTCAACAATTACTTGATGAACTCAATAAAATTACACCATGGATAGAATTTACCTATTCCAATACAATTCAAATCAAAACCACCGATAATATTCAGGCTATTCGTTTTTCTCCCATGTTAGCACTGCAATTAGGATTTGTACCTAGCGTTAACATTTTAAAACTTTGAGCACTACAAAAACAACGCTACCTAGGCATTGGGTACTCACAACACGTGTTTGTATACACGGATCTCATTCAGCCACAATATGTAGGTGATACAAAAGCACCATTACTTCGAATTATAGCCATGACAGATACAAATCATGGAAAAGTTCAAACTATTACTTTTCAAAACGTCCATTATTTTCCACTATCTAAATTAAGTTTCGATACCATTGAAATACTACTAAAGGATCATGCAGGACGTGATTTGCCATTCGCATCCGGAACATTGACGGTGACACTTCACTTTACGTGTCTCCCATAATGAAAGTAGCCGTACATCGCGGACGCGGAATTCCGTATTTTGCAGGACCCGTCTATCAGCGCGGCCACGAAATCGGAAGTTTATTTCGTGGTCTTTTTCGATTTGCAATGCCATTTATTAAACAAGGTACCAAAGCCGTTGGACGACAAGCGTTACAAACAGGAATTCAAGTTGCTGGGGACGTGTTAGAGAATCGACCTGTAAAAGAATCCGTAAAGGCACGCGTACGCGAAGCAAGATCAGCTTTAAAGACAAAAGCTGAAACAAAATTAAATCAGTTGCTTACGGGTAGCGGTAGACGACGCGCACGTAAACGGAGAGCTCCTGCACGTATTGGACCACCATAAAAGCGTCGTAAACGTACAAGTACTAGACCAAGATATATTTTTAGTTAATTATCATGTCGTATCTTACGCCTGGTAGTAAAGAGTGCTGTACCAATGAATTGGATTTGGTATCTGTACCTATGACACAAACCGCAATAGAATCCTCGCGTATGGTTGACTATCGACTTATTTCAACACTCACATCTGAAGGACCCATTGAATTGGTTATTCCTGGAGATACATCAGAGTATGTTCATCCTTCGCACCTTTACCTGTATGTCAAGTGTAAAGTAGTAAGGGGAAATGGAGATAATTTACAAGTAGCTGCAGCAGGACCACCACCCGTTGCAGCTGATATTGTTGGACCTGTGAATAATTTCTTTCATTCCATGTTTTCACAAGTCGATATTTACTTGAATGATAAAATCATTTCGTCTTCGAATGGAACCTATCCCTGTCGTTCCTATCTCGAAACAAGTCTGAACTATGGGGAAGATGCTACCAATACTCATTTGAAAACGGCTTTATGGTATAAGGATACGGCAGGACAGTTTAAAACGTTAACCAATGTCAATATTGGATTTCAAAATCGTAGTGCAATGATTGCAGGTAATGCATCTATTGAAATGTTAGGTCACTTTTTCACCGATATTACAACCCTTGATCGAATTCTTCCAAATAAAGTTAACATGCGAGTCAAGCTCAGTCGTAGTAAAGATGCATTCTGTCTTATGGCAGCACAACAATCGAATTTCAAAGTTCAGTTGGAGGAAGTTATACTGTATGCACGTCGTATGAAAATATCTGCTGATGTGTCTCTTCAATTAAATCGATATATGCTTCAGGATACTGCAAAACTTCCAATGACGCGAGTAGAAATACTTGTTCATACCATCCCCCAAAATGTATCTACTTTCAATTTGGATAATTTATTTTTAGGAAAAGTTCCTAAAGGTCTTGTTATTGGTTTTGTTTCAAACACTGCATTTAATGGACAATACAATGAAAATCCTTTCCAGTTTCAACATTTTAATCTCAACAAACTTCAAGTGCAGGTTGGTTCTAAATTTTATCCACCCACTCCCTTGACTCCTAATTTTGCAAACAATTTGTTTATTCCAAGTTATCATAGTTTAATTTCCGGGACTGGTATATTTCATCATAATGCAGGGCATACCATTTCACCTGAAGAATATCCTAATGGCTATACGCTGTATGATTTTTTTGTCACCTACCACTACATTAGACGATTCTACGTGGGATGTTGTCAGAGACTCACCTGTTAATATTAAAATGGGATTCAGCCAAAATCTTGAAAATTCCATTACTTGTGTAGTTTATGCGCAATTTGATTCATTAATTCAAATCGATAAGGAGCGAAACGTGTATACGGATAATATGGTATAATTCATCAATTTGGCGTTGATTACCATAAATTTTATGTCATTATAGTAAAGTAGTTGGCACTCTGTCTCAGAATATGTATATAAGGTGAAAGTAAGTTCATATTTACATCAGTGTTTTAACAGCAGTATGAGGGCAATCATCCAGTTTTTGGCGTTTGATCAAGCAGGGGACGATGACTTTATCGCCAAGGAGTTGACCGTTGTCAATCCTGATCTCAATACCGCACATACTTGGATTTTTAAACAACCCTTCAACAATGAAGACTTACCGCTAACAATTCAATTGGACAACGAGTACCTTTCACAAACTTCTATGGACTACAATGGTCAGAAGGCGACGTAGCATACAAACATTTGCAGCAGGTCCTTGTCAACTATACAAAACATATTGATGTTCTCTACGTTCACGGCCGTCGCAGACAACAGTTTTTGGAACGACTCCTGGGATGAAGTGTGTTAAATCTAGAACATTTGAATTGTCCGAAATCAACGCAACTGTTATTCCCTGGAAGTCATTGTGGTCATTACCAACATCAGTTTCATATGTTTCGATGTGTGTTTTATGAAGCACAGCGTTATAGTAAATTCCTGACCTACCATGATTTGTCACGATATGTAAGTCATGAACAAAAACATATATAATCCTACAGCCATAAGTCAAAGTCCCAGTGTACTTGAATATAATGATGTGGACTGTGATTCGTCCTGATTATGTGGTCTGATGAACTGATAAGTGTTGTGTTACATGACTGCGTTACAAGTTCCATATTGACTGGCTTATATCCATTGAATCATTTACCTGTAATAGTGAGGGCACCAGCTGCAATAATCATTAATTTGAGCCCGTCGTATCAGCAAGGAACACACTGGACATGTATCTACATCAATAAAAATCGTCGTGCCTTTTATTTCGATAGTTTGGGCCGCAATCCACCAAAACCTATAGTACGGTTTCTTCAACGCAATTCTTCAATGTATCATGTAAATAAAGTTCAATACAATTCCGTTTTGTGTGGTTTGTTCTGTATCATATATATTTATTATAAAGTTAGAAATGTAAATATATTTTCAAAATTTTCAAAAATTAACTTACAACGAAATGATCAGCTGGTACTGAACTTGGTCAAGAAAATCTCGAAAACAAAGAAAAAAAGTAAATAGTTTTAAAATATTTATCATGTATAACCTTTTGTAGTAGATTAGTTTAGATGTAATAAAAACTTTTACCTCTCAATCGTTTGAATTTCATTTCATGAAATAAAAAAATACATATTCTGGTAGAATAGATTTATTATCTTTCTAAATTACAATTTCATTGTGGATATTCCGTCAATGACTTTTGATGTTTGAAGTTTTAACCAATATTGTAACTGTATGCAATTCCGTAATGCACATGCATACTCTTTCACTGGTTCATGATAAGTACATTTTAAAATGTCCACTTTGAAATTTATTGTGCGTAAGGCAGGATATCCTTGGTCTTCTAAATTTACAATATTTTTCAATTGAAATAATTTTTGCAACAACATTATCTTTTCATGATCCTTACAATAAAAAATGGGTCCCCTCTCACAAAGTTGCGCAATAATATGGCGAATGTGGGATACAGTACATCCATTGGACGTATTCCATTCTAACCCATGCAAATGATGTGTGAGCCAATCGACTTGTGTTTGATATGCAGCAACTAAATCAAAACGTTCGCAAGGTAATTTCAAAAGACAATGAAATAACAAAGTGGCATCACATGCAACTAAACAGAATTCTCTAATAATGTATTCCTTAGGGGAAATCTTAAATCCTTGAAAATCAATGATCTACTGCCTGGAACTAAGTATGCGTGAACTATTCAGAGTTTATTTCACAATTAAGGGTATCACTTGTCCAATACATTCAGGGTGTTGAATAAATTGACAAATAACATTAAACAAGGTAGTTTCCAAAATGTGTGAATGACCCTGTTGTACGAATAAATCGTAATAGTCTTTGAAAAGTTCAGGATCATTCAAATGACTTTGAATATGGTTTGAATACAGTTCCTCTATTCCAAACGTACATGCAATTATTTGGTTGATGTAAATTACACTCAGTGCATTCAATAGGATTATTTTATCCAAATAAGTACTTATGGTGTTCAACACACACTTGTTCAAAATATATTGGCCAATACAGTATGTACACTGAGCCATAATCACTAGACGTCACAAAATAAAACACAGTTTGAGTAAATAGTTTTTCCACTACACAGTTCCAGTAAATAGTTTTTTCCAGTAGACAGTTTCAGTAAATAGTTTTATCCACTACACAGTTCCACTACACTGTCTCTTAGCAACGACCAAAGGCTGCATTGCGATCCTTTTCACCAAACATATCCTGTAACTGGTACATTTGAGTTTTCAGCACGCGTTGAAGTACCCAATCGAACTTTTCTTTTAATTCACCTGCGTCGGGATGCTTCTCCACATAAAGATTAAACAAAGTGTCCACAGTCTCTGAATCTCGCAACACTAATTTCGTGCGATCTGCAAACAATGAAAACTCTTCTTCGGGTGAGGCATCATGAAATAAGTATCCGCCTCGAAAACCTATACAAATTTGGTCACGCTGACTAGCGTGATTCGTATAACAACCTATGCACAACAACGGCCGTTTAGCGTCCCAATTCTCAATGGATGACCAAATACATGATTCGTCCACCCAACGTGATGTACACTTACACTCTGGTGCTGATAGTTTAACTTCAATTTGCTCTACAGCAGGCTTTGATACACTTGACGATGCCATGGCTAGTCAACAACTAACCTCTTTCTCCAACATTACACACCCACAACCAATTGTAATGTGCAGTACAGTTCTGCGCAACATTACCAAAACTCCTTACAGCATTGAAATAATTTTAACTCTATCATTCATTCGTTTCAGTGCGGTCACAGCTGATTTACAAAGTAATTTCATTCATTTCGATACGCTAATTCGTCACGCTCTGTTCAACAATATGTTAATTTTCCTAGGGTGCAATGCAAAAAGGTATGTACACTACTCATCCCAGCATTTGCCTGGTGTAACTGAGAAAGACCCCTGGAAGCACTTGGGTCAAGATGGTCATCGGCCGCTGGGATCGAACCCGGAAAATGTCGAAAGCTACATAAGCGGACGGATGGGGCACGGTGTGGCTGTAAGCTACAATCCCGACATTCGCCTTGCGTGGTCACTGTACTTGGTTTCACCCACCATCTCCCAGCATTTGAAACATCGATCATCATTTCAGCGGAAAAAAGTACATATTTTGTATTTTATAAGACATCGTATGTAGGTCCTTTCTAGTATATCAATCAGAATGCTCCTCCTCCTCCTTCCGCAATGCAACACATCATCCACTGTTCCCTCATAAAGATCTATGAGATAATGTCATTGAACATTAATTATAGATTAACATTATCGTCTTTCATTGTTCATTTCCATGGTTTCAAAAATGTAGCATTTATCGACGGCCTCTTGGTAAAAACTTGCTTTTTCTTCAATAGTGTGTGATATATGGTGTGTTTCCAATCAGTGTACAAGATGACAACTACTGGGTGAGTCGAAATACATTGTCCTTACATATAGGTTAGAACATTTTGCCAATTTTTTAACTAAAGCATAGCAGTAGTAGTAGTCAAACGCATTGTATAGACTGTCTCTACGTTTTGCAAACAGTGCATCTTCCATGGCTATTCTGCATATCAGTGGAATAAATTCTATTGTCAGCCAACTTACGTCGCTGTGCTAAGATTTCATCGTTGTAAGATTTCGGCAATGGATGAACAGCATTCTTGGACGGACGGACAAAGTGCTGTTTTTTTATTGCAACCTACCACACTCGGTTTACATTAGCCATAGGTTATCATTATCGTCTTTCATTGTTGTTATATTTCCATGGGTTAAAAATGTAGCATTTATCGACACTCTCTTGGTAAAACATTGCTTTTTCTTCAATAGTGTGTGATATATAGTGTGTTTCCAACCAGGGTACAAGATGACAACTACTGGGTGAGTCGAAATACATTGTCCTTACCTATAGGTTAGAACATTTTGCCAATTTTTTTAACTAAAGTATAGCAGTAGTAGTAGTAGTCAAACGCATTGTATAGACTGTCTCTACGTTTTGCAAACAGTGCATCCTCCATGGTTTATCTGCATATCAGTGGAATATATTGTATTGTCTGCCGACTTATGTCGCTGTACTAAAATTTCATCGTTGGAAGAGGTCTGGAAAAGAGTTTTATTAACGTTCAATGTTTTGAGGACATCAAGAACTTTTCTTCGATATATCCATCGATTCAATTAACGTTGCAAGATACGAACAGTTTGTAAAGGACAATGAGTATGTAATCATAAAGAAATGCATTGTCGCCCCGGCCTACGTTGCTGTGCAAAATGTCATCGCCACCAAGCTTATTGATGGGAACATGTTCCGTTTGATAAGTTTGGATCAGTGAAGCACCTGCTGCTTATGCAACCAGACACACACATCACAGTTTGGGTATTTTTAATGGCGGGAAAATTAGGTGCAGTAGTCAAACGCATTGTTTTATCATATAGACTGTCTCTACTTTGTCCAAATAGTGTTGCTTTTTCCAAATGACACGGTGAGTGAAAAGGACCCCGCCCCTCAAGAACTGAAATAGTGCTCTTAGTTTGAACGGTAGGTCGGTGTGGATTTTCTGCACATCAAAGTATAACTATTTTAGGGTGACCTGAGTTTGGTCGCTGTGAAAATTTCATCGTTGGAAGAGATCTGGAAAAGAGTTTTATTAACGTTCAATGATTTGAGGACATCAAGAATTTTCTTTGAAATATCCATCGATTCCTAGGCTTTGTCTGACACGTTATATCTACTTTTGGTTGCTTTCATAACTGTTGCTATATAGAACCAATGCATGAAACATATGCAAAATGGAGGAATATATACATATATTTTAAAAAAAGTTGCGGTACTCTTGCCTTCAAGAGAGGGGAGGGGGGGAAACCGAAAAAAAATATTTTTTCACTTTCATCAAATTACATTCTATCAATTGGTTTGGGACATGGAGAAACGCAATATATTCAAAAATGAGGAAAATCGCATGAGAAATAAAGACATTATTCAAACGTATACATTCAGTGAGGAGAAAATTTCTAAGTTCAGTACAGGTTTGGAGACTGTTGATTTTTTAAAGATACTTGATATTTCCATGTTTCACAATACTGGTGGTATGGAGAAATGCAACATATTCAAAAATGATGAAAATCGAACCACAAATAAAGGAAATATTCATAAATGAAGAAAATCAGTGGACTCAAGAAAAGTATGTTTTGAGCTCGAAAATTCGAAAAAAATATTTGTTTTTACTTTCATCAAATTTCGTTCGATCAGAAGGTTTGGGGTATAGAGAAATGCAAAATATTCAAAAATGATGAAAATCGAACGAGAAATAAAGAAAATATTCGTAAGTGAAGAAAATCAGTGGACTAAAGAAAAGTAGGTTTTGTCGAAAAAAACAACCAAAAAAACTTTTTTTTCACTTTCTTTAATTTCGTTCTATAAAATTGTTTGGGGCGCCGAGAAATGCAAGATATTCAAAAATGATGAAAATCGAACGAGGAGTAAAGAAAATATTCATCGTTGAAAAGTCACCGAGGTTAATTCTCAGATCGGCAGTGTAGGGCTCGACTACCGTCAAGCGACACCTCTACGAGAACCTTTTTCTTTCTATGGCTCTGATGTACAAGTCGGGTGAATTTCTCTGAAGTTTGATTTTTTCCCTTTGTTTGCAGTATGGAGATATGCAACATATTGTAGAATGATGACAATCGAACGACAAATTAAGAAAATATTCAAAGTTGAAAAGTCACCGAATAACATTCTCACATCGGCAGTGTAGGGGTCGACAACCGTGAAGCGACACTTTTACGAGAACCTTTTTCTTTCTATGGCTCTGATGTACAAGTCGGGTCAATTTTTTTCAAGTTTCAATGTTTCCCCTTGTTTGCAGTATGGAGATATGCAACATATTCAAGAATGATGAAAATCGAACGACAAATAAAGAAAATATTCAACGTTATAAATTCACCCAGGGAAAATTTCAGTCCCATCAGTTCTTGTGCTAGAGAGAGGGGATTTCTTTTTTTCTATTTACTTCAATTATTTCGATGTTTCCAGTGGTTTGCAGCTTGGAGCAATGCAACATATTCAAAGATGATGCAAATCGAACGACAAAGAAACATAATATTCAAAGTTTTCATTCGTTTATGCATGAATCAAAAGAAAAGCAAGAGACACGCTCCGTGTAGAAATTCAGTTTTCCATACATAACGTTTGGTCAAAACGTTGAAGAAACGTATTATGATTATGTTGGACTGATTTCGGATGCTTTTTGTCAGTCGTCTTTTTGTTATCCTACTGCAAAGTTTACAGCCGATGAATGACCTAATTGCAGAAGGGATTATAGTACCGGGATGTAGCGATTATATATCCAGGGTTGTAATTGTTAAGATGCCAAACGGCACTTTTAGGTTTTTGTGTGATTTTAGAAGGCTAAATGAGTACATTCATAGACCAGCTGATATACAAATATCCATGAAATGTGTTCTATATAAATTACGCAACAGCAAGTATATGGTAAATTTAGATTTCAATTCAACATTTTTCTCTATGCCGATAGATAAAGAATCGCAGAAATACCTTACAATTTCAGTACCGCCTCTAGGGTCCTTCCAAATGAAAAGGGCTCCGATGGGATTACTCAGTAGCTCTGCAGTCCTAAACTATGTAATGCACAGGCTTACGGAACGCTGGACAATCAAATAGTGAGTTTTGCGCAGGTGATTTGGTGTTAAGTGGATATGATTTTTAAAGTCCTTAATACTCTCAAATAGCATTTTCAGAAGGTACATTAGACGGGCATACGTATTTCAATCAATAAAGCCCGGCTGTTTTTCAGTAAACTTGCCATTTTTAGATATGAGGCATCCCAGGAAGTATAAAAGTTTGCAAAAGAATTCGCTTCGCAATTGACAATTTTCAAGCTCCAAGGGACGTTAAATCACTTAGGAAATTTATTGGCACATGCAGCTTTGCAAGAACTCAACCTAACTTTGCTAAATTAGTACATCCACTTTTAAAACTCACAATGAAAGGCAAACGTTATAAGTGGCTTCCAGCACATAAGCAAAGTTGTCTCTCTTTAAAGCAAGGTTTAGTGTATTCTCTTGCTACTGCTCAGTATGACCCAGGGCCTCCAACAAGAGTGTACGCTGACGCCTCGACAGAGAATTTGAGTGGGGATGTTGATCAACTTGACGTAATACGAAGCAATGGTGGGCCATTGTATTCTGTAGTCGTAAATTTTCCGACGAGCGAAAACATCGTGATACATATGAGAAAGAAATAATGGCTGCTGTTATTGTTGTAAATTTTTTCGTTATATAAAACGAAAACATTTTGAGCTTTTTTTACGGACAACGCCTCGTTTTCTAAGGAAAAAGAGTCCCGTGGTCCATTCGGAAATTAACAAGCTTTTATGTTTCTGGTTGAATATGACTTTACGCTACGCCACTGTTCAACTGAGGAGAACTGGGTGATCATTTATAGAAGAAACATGCTGCACCCGTATCCTTACCCAGATGAAGACATTTTCAATAACGTACCGGACCGAATATGCTCCATGAAGAGTGAAGTAAACACCAAGCAGACGAAAAATGTAGAAAAAAAATAAAGTTGAAGAAAAAGATAAGCAACTGAAAATGAATGGTACTTGAAACATATGCATTTCCGTAGTACGCATTATATAGTTATGTAACCTCATGAGCATTAAGCCTTACAGGTGCTTAGCATATGTGCATTCGAGCATAGGTTTAATAGAAGTCTCACACTCTTTGCTAGAAAGCATGATAGAAACATACATATGACAATGACCATAGACGCTGGGATTCACAAGAGTGATTTTTCTCGATTAATAATTCTATCAGTACCAGTTTAGGTACAGAGCGCCAATTATTTGGCATTTGGTTTCCAACCAGGTGGAAAGTATAATGACAGTAAGTTTAATGCGATTTGTGATATTGTAGACAATCAGATCCACCTTGAAAATATACAACACGCCAGACACTCAGTGGTACAAGATCTTTTACATGATGACCAGATGCAAAAGAGACTTTACGCCCGCAGACAACGACAGAAAAACTACGAAATAGTGCAGGAAGTACTTGTTTATAATCCAGCATTTAAAGGCGGAACAGCTAAAGCGTTCTAAACTCCCTGCCATGGACCCTGTACCATTACAAAAGAATTACATGACAACTCTTACGAAGTGAGAATCCAATATAAAAGAGGAAATTTCATAACGGAACAAATTGCTATTCAACGCTTACGATCTTATTACGAAAACATTCACTTTTTAGAAGAATATGTTTAGGAAGAAGAGGAAAAACAAGAATGAAGATGTGCTTTTTTCAGGAGCTTTAACATCATCCAGTGAAATAAGAGATGTTCCAGCAACTGCGCACCTCTATTTCTCTTTTCTTTTCATTACTTTTTTTTACAGGGTTTAACCTTTCAGGAGGGCAGTTAGAAACAAAACCGAGCAGTCTCTGGTTTCAATGAGGCCCGATCTGACCAAAAATCTAGAAGAAGAAGATTCAGGAAAATATCTTTCCAAAACTGTCCCATTTTTAACTGTTCAATTGATTGGTTAAAGACTTTATTCTTTTTAAATTTTAGAGCAATCTCTCCCTCTTAGACAGTGTTTCTACATTAGAGATTTTTTTAAAAATGATTTATCATATCTCGATTTCTTGTTTTTACATTTATTCTCTTAACCCCAAACATGGTATTTATGCATGAACATCACAGGTTGTAGATTTCAGAGGTTATATCGATATTTTTCTTTGTTTGCTTAGCACACCATAATTAAGTTATGTTATAAGCGACGTAATCATTACTTTATTACGCAGCTAGAATCTCAACGAAGTTATTAGAGAGATTAAGCTTTTTAGTAGGTTAATAGAATAATGCATATTTGGTTTATTTCGTTATCATATTTTCTTTTCACATTTTGAAGACAGTTTATACACACTCAAGTCACGATTGAGTGTTATGGTCTTTTTAGCGTTGTATAACCTGAAAGAAGAAATATATTTTTTTAAAAGGACATGACAAACTAAGTAGATAATAGTGAACATGTGGATCTAGTAGGTTACTTACCTAATGGAGATCTCATCCTAGAAGATGTTCATCGAAGTGCGTTACGATAGGTGGCAAATCTAGATTATCTTGCACGTATTTATCTATCAATTGTCTGAGCTTCTCGAAAAAGAAATTTAGCGATACTTTTAATGTTTCACAAGTTATGTCCTTAGCCGACAATGCGTATCGAAAATACGTTTTGCTTGATTTTTCTACTCGACCGGAAATAATTCTCTATTTACGTGCTCCTCACACTGATGTAGATTTCGAAATCTTACACACTCTTCTTTAATAACAACTAAACCTGATTCATAATAGGTATAACTCGACTTATTGCACACAAGGATACATGAACTACGAATGACGTTTTTAGTCAGTGCTTCAAGTTCCGTAAATACAATAATATGAGTTCAAAGCTCAAGTAATGATGCTGACTCAACACAGTTTGGTAAGTAACATTTTTATGATAAGATCATGTATGTTTAACGTACTAACTTGTAAGCAAGATAGGATTTACGATTCAAAACAATACCAATCGTTCATTAACGAAAAGGTTGGTTTTTTTTATTTTTACATTGATACAGCACAATATAACTTCTTGTATTTTTATGTTGTACAATACTAAGACCTACCCTTCCATTTCTTTTTCTTTTGGAGTATAGACACGCAATATGGATTATTTACTTTTAGTAATATCCATAAACATGGGAACATGATCATCAGTATGTTCAGGATAATTTTCACCAAATGATTTCTATGAAATCCTGTTACCACAAGTTGGGGGCACTCTTACAAACAAAGTGCTGGCAGTAAATTCTCATACAGATGTCTACATTTCTGTACGCTCGAATTTAAATTTGCAAACGTTTTATCCTTCCAAGGAGAACTGCATAGAATGGGCTGAAATTCATAGAGAAATTAAAAATTGTGAGAAATCTTCTTTCCCTAACACAGAAGATACTATCCCGTACCACTTCAAGATTTCTGCGTCGCAGAGTCTTTCTTGTGTACCAGCTCTAAACGACGTATTCTTAATTTTCTTCTCGGTATTGGCTCTTTTGATCTCAGTGTAGCAAACCTGATCGAAGAAAAACGCTTAGCCTCTCCTATAGAACAGCTGCGCCAACATGAAAATTTCCTCACCACTGAAATTAATTATATGTGTGATAGTCAAGAGATTAAAATAGTCACGAATATAGTTTTCCGAGTAAAAAATGCATTTCTTGGGGTTCAAACCCGCGTATTAGAGAGCTTCTGTGAATGGGCACAAGAATCCATGAAATTGACTGCGCTTTATGGCCACTACCTTGATCAAAGTGAGATTAAGCAATTTATTTCTCATGTTTTTCGAAATAAACTTTTTCCACAAGTACTTGCAGAACCGCAAGCTCTGAAACTTGTATCGGAACACGAACTTCTCCTAGACACCATTTATTAATATGACTTAGGCCTCTTGTACGCCGTGTCCAAAACCTTCTTCATTTAATTCAATTTTCTCACCAAGAACGTAGATGTTCTTTTGCAAATATCTATTATAAAACCTTCATCTATGCATACATTAATAGAAGTGGTAAATCTTTGCTTCCTTTATGACAAGACACATACGTCTCTCACTTTACCCAAATTTGCTTTCACAACAGGTTCAGAACTTTTAGAGGTTTGAGAGCTTTCTTTACATTTCTAGACCGCATAGTTTCAAGAATTTCCAGAAAGCGGCATGTCTAACAGAGATTATTCGAAATAACACCTTTTCTTCGTGTCAGATACAAACATCTGATTCTAACACCCAGTATATATACCAATATGCCGATGCTGGGATTTTGATTTCATGCCTAGTTCCATTTCATAGAACTTATATATCAGATTCAGGAATTTCACATAGTATGCCATACGAGAATACCGACAACACTTCATTTTAAAATTACAATGAGTTTGACCAACTTAGTTTTATGGATATGATTCTTCCATCCAAACTCCAAATTTAAACAGCAACTCATCATCTAAATTTAAATAATACATACAATCTACCCCTTTCAATTGAAAATTCAACTATCAAGCAGTTAGACAAATTAACTGGACAGTTAGATTCTATAAAGATTCAGAAGAAACATATTGGACTTCTTGAATTTGATTTTTCTTATACGAATGAATGTATTAATTATAATAATTACAGTAGTTTTATTTCTTCTATTAGCTATAGTTTTAAGTTGTACTTTTTACCTTATGTCAAAAAGAATTAAAACTTTAGAATTATAGCAGGTAACTTGTAGTTATTCAGTCTTCTTTCTCTCTCTGTTATTTCAGAGAGATGTCAAAGATAGCACTGATGACACTGGCTATTTCTTTGGCATGCATTATTTGCGCTACATTAATATTTTTATTTATAAAATTATGCAAACAGTTAAGATGTAAAAATGTAAAATCGAGATCTCAAGTTGTACATGAACCTTGGAACTTGCTGCTGGGGGTGGGTGGGGGTGGAGTCCCTATCTACCTATATACTTTTTACAAAAAATAAAAAAAACATACAACACATTTAGACGACACAGGCATCACAGGACAACACAACACATAACTTGAGTGGCTTTTTCTTTTCTTCCGGTCTTTTCTCTTCTGCAAAGATATAAGAAAAAGAAAGCAAATGATTAATAGTCTTTTTCTTCTGCCTTTTTGGCTTGTCTCACTAGTCATCGCAGGAGGGCTTCTTCTTTCTTCTATTTAGTGACTCTGTTGTTTCCTCTAGTTATTAAATTGTTTCATTTCCTTCTTTCATTCACACTTCACTCACTCACTCACTCATGGGATTGTCTTCTTTTAATGAAGAATAGATGCGGTTTTCGCAGCCACAGGCCTTAATATTTTCACTTAACATTCGCACGCACTTACGGTATAGATTTCACCTGGTTCCCATCACCACACATTTACTACTCAACAACAACTATACAGCGTTTGTTGTTGCGGTTCCAGCAACGCACTGATTTGCTACTGGTTTCCAGCAGCCACACAAATATTCAAATTTATCAAGTCTTTTACTTTGTGCACATATTGCTTTTGTCAGACGTGTTCTGATTCGCGGTTGTCTCAATCGCGGACGACGCGATTGTCGCGGTCGCCACGCACCGGAGGGTTTGGTTGACGCCGCGCCCTGAGGCCCCGATAACCTTCCACAAATCTCTTCCTGTGATAAGATGACACTTTTGTCGCTACCTCCCGGAGGACTGCCACTAGCTCTGGATTTCGCAGAGCTTCTGCGACTCTCCTGTTCCCCAGAAGTGCTCGTTGTTCTTCCACTAATTGGGCTGTTTCTCCGCATCGTAACACCAGATGGTCTGGGGTTGAAACCACACCACAGACGCGGCACAGGTTATCCTCGACGAGTCCATGATCCATCAGCCTCTGCCTGTGCGGACCATGACCAGTTATTAGATGTAGTAGGCCTCCCTCTGTTTCCACTTGCATCTTCATCCTCTCAGCCACATCTGGAAGGATACTATGAGTTCTTCTTGCTTTAGGTGTATTGTACCAGAACGTTTGTCATGCACTGGTCAGAATCTCTTGTATTTCGCCTCTGTTTTCCGCTTGTTGATGTATTATCTGCTGTATCCTGTCTTGCCTTCCCTTTTTTGAGCCAGTATGCTGCGCCCATTCTTTTAATTTGCCTGTGCATGGGCATGGTCGCAGTCGCGATTTGGAGTGTCTCCAACCGGAGTGGTTCTGTACGCTCCTCTCAGTCTCAGTAGTAGCTGTCTTTGTGCTCTGTTTATGATTGTTTGTTGTCTCACATCATATATCGGTGGCTCCAGATGCTGGCGGCATATCCTACTATGGATCTAATTATAACATCATGGTACATCCTTATTGTTTTCATAGGTACTTTAAATTCGTTGGCTGCTATATTTACAATTTTATGAGAAACTTTTATTGCATTATTTTATACTGTACTTACGTGGGATCTAATATTAAGCTTTTCGTCTAAAATTACGCCTAAATATTTAAATTCCTTTACTCTTTTGATTGTTGTGCCGTTTACTTCTATTATCGGACCTCTGTTGAAGTTCACGTTTCCTTTAAATAGAACATATTTAGTTTTCTCTGCTGATATAGTTAATTTATTATTTTTGCACCATGACGCCATTGTTGTTATTATTTCATTTGCCCTATTTTGGATCTCATTTCTGCTATTTCCTTTGAAAACTACCGCCAGGTCATCCGCGTATCCGACGGCCCTTTCCACATGTTCCATATTATTTAACACCTCCAGACATGGCTGAAACATTATATCCCAAATAATTGGACCCAGCACAAATCCCTGGGGGCATCCTTTAGTTGGTGATTTTGGAATAGTGCCTTCAGATGTGTCTATTTTTATTTGTCTACCCTGAAAGTAATTTCTTAGAACCGTCCATACAGATGAATTTATTCCTAAATTATTAAGCTCCTTTAGTACTCCCGGCCACCAAACATTATCAAATGCGCCTGCTATATCAAAGAAAATTCCTTTACTACAGTTGTCTTGTTTGAGATTATTTATAGAAGCACAGATTCCGTTGATAGCATCCTCGGTAGATTTCCCTCGTCGAAAGCCATATTGTAGAATACAGTTTTGTATGTTCTTTTATTTTTCGTTTATTTTTGATGCTAGAACTTTTTCGAAAATCTTGCTGATAATGTTAAGTAGGCAAATTGGTCTGTACGATTTAGGATTCGACCGAGGTTTATCATCTTTTAGTAGCACAACCAGATTTGCGATCTTCCACGGTTTTGGGAATTTTCCTTGCCTTAGACATTAGTTATAAAGTCTCGTCAGGTAAGGTGTCCAAATTTCCATAGAATTTTTATATATTTCTCCTTTAATTCCATCTGGACCAGGTGCCTTTTTGTTTTTATTGACTTTATTTCGGCTGCTACTTCATCATTTGTTATTATTGGTGGATTCAAGTATATGTTCGTATCTTGGATATGCCTTACTTCATTTCTAACTATCTGATTTTCTTCATTATCCTCATCTATGTTGTCATCTTGGAATAATTTTGTAAATAATATTTCCATTGTTTCCTTCCAGGTTTTTGTATATGATCCGTCTTCTCTTTTTAAAGGTGTTAAATACTTCTTTAGTTTTAATTTTGTTCATTACTATTTTGTAGGTTATACCCCACACATCTGTGCCAAGATTTTCTTCCACAAACTTACTCCAGGTCTTCTTTTTGGTGTTGTAAACGTCTTTTTCATATTGCTGCTTGATTTGCCAATATTTTTCGAGCCTTGTCTGTCGTAGTCTGTGGTCTCCAGCCGCTTTATAACTCTTCCTACTTGCTTTTAGTTGTAGTTTTAATTTTATTAGTTTCCTAGTCCAGAACGGTGTCGTTTTAGCCTCATTTATGTTTGGTGGTGTAGATTATAATTGAATTTGTTGTATTTTCTAGGTTAGCTGCCAATTCGTGAATGTTTATTTAATGTTCAATTTGTGAGAGTATTAAATTTCTTTTAAATGTTTCCATATTTAATCTTTTAACGTTATATTTAAATGCATCATCTTCTTCCTGCGTTATTTAGTTATTTGGCTTAAATCTATTTCAAAGCTGATGACACCATGCTGACTTGTAGTTTCTGAATCCTGTACCTTCCACTTTCGGATCCATTGATGTAAATTACCTTTTGACATTGTTACGTCTATATTGCTCTCCGCTCCAGCTCTGCCCTGAAATGTTAGTTGATCTGCTATGTTGTGAACTGTTAGGTTATACTGATTTATTATATCTTCATATTTTTCGCCATTTTCATCCGTTCGAGGGCAGTGCTACAGCGGAGATTTTGAATTAAAGTCTCCTAACACTAATATATTTCCCCCTAAATTTCCCGCTAATATTTCCTCTAATCGATTTGCAAACACGTTCACTGAAATTGAAAATTGGCAGTACATATTTGCAAGAGTTATTATTTTACTGTTTAATTGTACTCTTATAACTTGGATCCATCTGTAGGTATTTTGAGTATCTACTAGAAAGTTTATTTTCTTATTAAGGATCACCACAGCCACCATCGGATTTGGATCTTCCGGCACCACGACCATTGCGCCGGTTCTCATTCCAGTCAATCTTCCCTTATTTACATAGGATTCCTGAAGGCATGCTATGTTCATCTTCTCTATATCGCAGTATAGTCTAAGTTCTTGGGTGGCTAATTTGGATTTGTCCAGATTTAAATGGTCTATACGAAACATTCCTAGTTAGGGCTGTCTCGTGTGGATATAACACGCTGGGAATTTTTCCGTTGGGATAAATACTGTGCGCCCGCACGCCATCACGAACTGCCTATAGACTTTGTTCAGTTATAGCGTCTCATTTCTTCTTGCGAAGACCTTATCCACTAGTTCTAGTAATTTCTTTGGTTCTTTCGTGATGGCATTCGAGCGCAGATTTATCCTATCCACTTCCTCAATTACTGGGAAAGTGATTGTTTTCCCGTTGGGGTAGATATTTCTTACAATAATTCTCAGCGCAGCCGATAGCAACTGTGGCTCCTCAAGTCTTGATAGGTTATAGCCGTTGTTCAGACTCACATAGAATTTGTTAGGATTAAAAGTAGTTACCTCCTTTACCTCTTCTCTCCTCTGTTCTTTTTCTATCGCCTCGTTCTTTTCCATAGATTCTTGCCTCTCTTCTCTAATTTTTTGTTTTCTTCTTCTTCTTCTTCTTGTAGAATCTTGGAATCCATTTCTTCCATCCTCTTCTCTTCTTCCTGCTTTTTTCTTCTCCATTTACGTCTCTTTCCTCCATCACCACATCTCCTCCGTCTCCCCCGTCTAAGCTTTCTTCACTCTGGGTTCCTCCATCACTGTTCTCTCCCTCTGATTCTTCCTCGCTCTCCTCGCTTTCAATTAGGGCGCTAACTCTTCTCCGGGCAGTCTCTTTGGAATAACATGACCAAGGTATTTTCACGGGACATCCTTTCCTATATGTTTGCTGACCCGTTGAAATCTTCCCCTCTGCATTTTTCGTCACAAAAGAGGAGTACGAACCAACATGGTACACCAGGTACCAAGGAACAATAAGTTAGGGATATAACTCCATAGTGAGAACATAGGTTTGTAGTCCGCCATCGTACAAGTATTTTACCAAGTACTGAACAGGCTGACGCCATAGTTAGTATCCTTCATCGCCGACGAGTCTGCTTGGTAAGTTAAGAGCCTAGCTTTGTAACTTGATATCTAATCATGTGAGTAAACCTATGTTTTTAAACATTCTTATGGATTTTGTCTCACTTCTAAGCTACATCCCAACTGGTACCAGTTTAATCTTTTGTTTCTCCTTCAAGAGGACGGGAAACAACACGCACTGATGGAAAACAGTTAAGTGCATTGACTAATGTATTTGTTAAACCATATCCTTCATTAGTCGAATGTAATCAATAGCACTAGTGCAAATGTTGCCTTGAAACATTTCTATTCGTTACTGTATTCTGTTAATGCTATGTACTGTGTGTAGCTCCAATTATTTTATAACAAATGAAATAATCCATATATTAAATAATATAAAATGGTTTTTGAAATTTAAGAAAATTATGTCACTATTAAAAGTGTTCTGTGAGCTCTCCTTATGCAGAGTTGCAACATTGATTGCCGATCATCATTAGAATATATTAGCAATCTTTGTATTTGTAATTTACTAACAAGAACATCATCTAAGTGTCCCCTTCCGATTTCCTTTAAATTTTGCATGTTTGTAGAGGGATTAAAATTGGCGGACCGTTATATTTTGGTTTCGGACCGAAAACGGTTTTAGGAGGACAACTCCCTCCAAAGTTGAAGAATTGCAAATGTAGAAGTGTTAATACACAAGATGACTCCTTCTGATTTCCTTGAAAATGTGGCCGTATATACAGGGTGGCACAATGTGCAAGTACTAAATACAAAACGTTAATCTCCGATTTTTTCGAAACGTTGCTAGTAAGTGGACGAATTAAAATTAGGAAATTGGTATTTTTTAATTTGCACCCGGAAACAGTTTGACTAAGTGAACTCTCCAAAATTCATAGAATGCAAAATTTGGAATTGCTAAAGGAGAAAATGTACATTTTCGATTTTCTTTAAACTTTGCAACTGGGTGGAGGCATTAAACGTAGAGACATGCATTTGTTTGGTCCGATGTATATGGATTTAGGATTTGATTCTTTTGAAGAGATTTTGCGATGTCATAGTGTTACTACACCGTGAAATAAATTTTCACTAACGAAAGATTATTATTAAACTACAAACCATTACACATAATCAGTTGTCCTCTCCTAGATTTCGACACGTTTTCAATATGTATGCTATAAAAGTGGTTACTTTAATGAAAGGCAACCTTGATTTGAGAATCCTGATTGGTGAATACGATAACCCTACATGCGATGTTTTTGGCGAAGTGGCAGTAATACGATGTGCATTGTGGCAAGGAATATTTTTATAGAGTACAATTATGGTGACGGATACGTACCTTAAAACCTTGCAAGATACCAAGCTGCAGTTTTCTTCATTTAATTCCTAATTCATTTATGTTGGCTTATAAACCCAGATTAGTGACAAGAACGAGTACCTATTCCTTTCTAAAAGTATTAGATATATGCTGCGGTAGCTTGTTTAAAAGATTTTGTATATAATATATTTTGGATCTGCGAGAAAAATATGGGTTATCAGGATCATGAATGAAAAGTTAACGTTTTCAATTTTCTGACGTTATCCGCTCGAAGACTCTCTGTTTTCCTTCTGTTGATATATACCAATTTTCTCATATAGGACATACATATAGAACAACGTGCTTTATTTTGGAATGTCTGTAAAACTGCAATTTCACTCATGGCTATTCCTGCCTTTATGTGCTTTATGTGTTCTCTTACATCTTCTGTGTCATTCACGTGCACAATTTACCTTATTCGCTGCACATTCTTTAACTTTTGGTACTTCTACATTGTGTTATTCTTCTATTTTATAAGGATGTTGCTCCCCTCAGACCTTTTTCTGCACAATCAAAGAATACATAAATCCTAATTTTAACCCCTCTACACACACCTGCAAATTTTCAAGGTAGTCGAAATTGAATATTTTTTAGTTTGGTACACATTGTACCAATCTTGAAATTTGGAGTGGGATTGCCAGCCTCATACCGTGTTTGGGTCGGTACAAAGAAATACGTGTCCGCTTATTTCAACCCCTTTACATGCTTGCAACGTATCAAGAAAATCGGAGATGGACATTATGTGTTTCAACACTTCCAAATTTTGCTCTTATTGAAATTTGGAGGGAGTTCCCATCTCAAACCGTTGTGCGGAGCAAAAGAAAAAACGTATGTCCTAATTTTGAGGCCCCTACACACTTGAAAAGTTTCAGGAAAATCGAAGACGGACATTTTCTGTTTTATCACTTTCACATTTTGCTTGAACTTTGGAGAGGGGGTTACCCCCTCGAACCGTTTTTGGGCCGAAACAAAAAACATATTTGTCTGCTATTTTAGCATCTCTATAAACGTGCAAATTTTCAAGAACATTAGAAAATATCCTTTGTAAGTAGAAATTGTAGCATTTTGCATTTTAATATGTAAGCATTATTAGAACTAGGAGTGCAGATTTTCGCATGTATTACTACTACACAGGCATTATTTTTGTAAATGATATGGGATCAATACATTTTATTACTTTTTTATGGTCTTTATATTGCCTTTTAAATGAAAAATCTTAGAGCACATATTTCACTGATAGTAAAATATTCGAATATTTATTATTATTGTGCAACATAATTACATGTCTAATGTACAGATGCTTATCAGAATAATGGAAACACCTGAACGAAAGTGCAACTTACCAGATTAATATGGTGTCGGGCCACCTTTCGCCTTCAGAACAGCCTTGATGCGACGTGGGATGGAGGCACAGAGGTTGTGAATGGTAGCAAGTGGAATATTACACCATTCCTCGTGCAGGGCATAGGCCAGTTCTGTGAGAGAGGATGGAGGTGGAAATCGTCGCCGGAGTCGTGTTTCCAAGATGGACCACAGATGTTCAATTATGTTGAGATCTAGGGATTGGGCGGGCCAGGTGAGGTGTTGAACTTCATCCCGATGTTCCTCAAACCACGCTGCAACAACTCCAGCTGTGTGAATGAGTGCATTATCATCCTGGAATATGGCGTCATTGTCCGGGAACAACATCCGGACCATAGGATGCAAGTGGTCTCCTAAAATTGCGACATAATCGTTGGCAGTGATGCGTCCGCGAAGTGTGACCATAGGACCCAATGAAAACCATGATATTGCGGCCCACAGCATCACCGTGCCGCCGCCATGTTTCACAGTTGGGCGGAGACACTGCAGATCATACGCTTCTTTGGGCGTTCTCCACACATAAACACGGCCCGTGGTTTGGAATAGGGTGAATGGTGACTCATCCGACCATACCACACGTTTCCAGTCGTCAACGGTCCAAGTTGCATGGTCGCGGCACCATTTGCGGCGTGCTAAAGCGTTCTGGTCCCTGATGAGAGGTTTGGCCCGTGCAACACGACCCCGTAAGTTCATGTCATGTAATTCGCGGCGGACTGTGATTGTCGAAACAGGTTGGGGGAGGTGCTGATTGAGTTCCTCCGTCACTTGCGCCGCAGTGGCACGACGGTTCCGCGTGACAATGCGCTTTAATACCCGGCGTGCCCTGTCACTGATGCTTTTCTTCCGCCCACTGTTCCGCTTCCCCGATGTGGTTTTCCCGTGTGTTGTGTAGGCCGTCATCACCTTCGACACTGTTCCTGGCGACACACCTAACATAATAGCCACTGCCGTCACACTCACTCCACATAACCGCGCACCAACAATGTGCTCTCTTTGAAACTCTGAGAGGTCTCCCATTTTACACTACCTCCGTCTGCTGCAGCCACCACACTCCTGTTCCACGACGCCTGACGTAGTATGGAGACCGACCTAACACACCACCACCAGCAGTCCAGCGCTGCGGTTGCCACGACACCACCGCCAACCCATGCATCTGACGTGTTGCCAACTACAGGTGTTTCCATTATTCTGATAAGCATCTGTATATATTAGCATTTTCTGGTTACCAAGCCTAACGAAAACAAAATGTTGATATGCATAGTTTTTTATAACTTACAAGAAATCTGTATTCTCTTGGCCAGGCTGGCTGTCTTCCTAGCTTAGTTACATCCACAAATTTCGCTGAAAGAAAGTAAATTGATTTCTAGTATTAATGACATTCTTACTGTCTTTCGACGCGTAGAATAATTTCACGTTATATGAATGACAAAAGTAAGTTGAGTTCTGAGTTGTACCATGACAAATATGAATTCAGGGTATTAATGTTAAGGATATAATCATTATTTTTTAAATAGGCAATAATTTAAAAACATCAATAATTCTGGAAGAAATGTAGAACATCCATCCTATATCTAAATTAGATGCGGCTTTCCAAAAACTGATCTGCGTACATTTAGAAACCGAATCTGAGAGATGTACTTTATCAATCGTAGTAGCCAATCTTGTACCTCGAGAACGCTGTGATGGAAGGTATAATATAATATCGCATAAAACTAGGCACGTAGAGATGGAGAAACCACTTTAATACTTGAATCATTCGGAATCATAACTAACTAACTAAGTATATGGCTTACGAAACTTACATTTTCATCGCCGCAGCAACAAATGTTCTCCATTGAATTTTATCTTGTGGAAGGCCTAGTCAGTTTCACCATCTAACTCTCGAAGACCCTTTATATGATTGTCATTCTTACAACGTCTCAATCTCTACAACAATCTCTTTCCCTCCGGCTTCCCAACTACGATGGAATCTAATTTTCATTTCTGTCCCATCCCAGCTACATCACCTACCCATTGTAATATATTGCTAAGAGCGACCGGTTAAACTGGAGTGCAGCCCACTATTTTGTAACAGCCATAGTGGCTACATGTTGGGAAGGGAGATTCGTCTGGGAATGATGTGAAGCTAGTGCAAACGACATGGATTACTAATTATTAATATACTTCAGTTAGCATCCTTTAAGGGAGACTTCAGAACGAGCCAATGAATTATTGTGTCATAATATACTCGTAGACTAGCCTAGGACGCATGACATCAATGTAACGGCAATGGGCCCACATGCAACTACAGGCAAATACCAACACATATAATTCCAACAACTTGCACTTCAACTGAAGTAATATATATATATATAAAGCCCCGAAGGCACCTGGTCCTCACATAACATATCCATATCAACTAAGCACTAATCTTATATAGCTAGTATCACATTATTTCCCACATAATAAAACTCAATCCTTAGACAAGTCTAAATTTTCAGATTTTCTATATTTTGAGTAAGTCCCAAGACCCAACACTTGTACGTTGACAAAGGAACCTCTCTAACTTATTTAATCGTTTTCTTCTTTTTCGTTTTGGACCAATATATAAATAGCCTCCATTGTCCATCTGCTGGACCCATCTCAACCGCTGTGATTTCATTATCGGTTGACTCATGCAGCTTGTGGAGTACTTCATTACTCAGTCTCCTCTTTTTTCTCGCCACCTCACCCCATTTCGGCGCGCTTATATTTCTACAAATCTTATTTTCAACCACGCGCAATTTATGTTCATTTGTTAGGGTCGTACTACAACTTTAGGAACCGTAAAGTATTACCACATCCATAAAGTAGTTGGAAGCATAATATTCAACGAAATAGAGCGCTTCGTGTTTATGTTTAATTGTTTTAGTTTTCAATATATTTCCTGTACACAACAACATGCATCAATTTCATTTCAAGATAAGCCATTAACCACGAACATCACAATTTCTTAACAATTAATTGAAAATTATTCTTTAGTTCACTACGTGATAAAATGAAATGTTTCTGAAGAGTTACTTTGGAGTAGATAAAGGCTTTGTACATACACAGGCACTCCTTAAATAATTGGAATTTACTTGTGTTAATGGGCTCTGATTCAATGTCGACGAAGACTATAAAATGTTATACTTACAAAGCGAATAGAAGTCTGCAAAACATACAAACATCATTAGTTATTAGTACAATTCAGAAAAAATAATATTTTCAGAGAAAGTATGACACTGTAAATGTTATTCGAAATTAAATTCATTAAGCGTTTCGTAATGTTTGATTAATGATCCACATCATAACTTAGCTTTTGGAAACTGTTTTTAAGTCACAAATTCAGTTGAATTTACTTAAGAGTTACATTATCTACTTGTATAGTACCATGATACCAGGAAACGAAAACTTAACCAAATTGATATGGTAAATAGAAGACATATATGTGAGAAAGAGGTTTTTATATTAAGATAGTAAATTGGATTCCTTCAAAGGATGACAATTCTTGCTATTTATGAGATGCTTGACATGACTATGCTCAACGAACTTATTTTTCTCACCTTAAACGTATTTCCGGAAGCAAAACATAGAACTTCACCCTTTTAAAATTACATTTTTAGATTAGTTTAGCTGTATGTGCTATTGTGTTATAATGATTATATGTCAAAGGAATTACATGAAAACTAAACCTAAATATTGTGAAAACATAACTGAAGTACAAGGCAACATTTACTAAATTAGTGTTAACGGCTCAGTAGTTGCACGAGAAGCGATGTTGCAGCAATAAGCCAATCAGCGATGAGAGTGAACTGTAGCATTTGGTATAAAACTTCCCCTTTTTTCTCTCTTATGTGTTTGAACGTGCACTTGAAATTTCCGAGTGATGCGTACCCTGATACCGTCAACCAATATTCAGTGTGGTGTAACTGATGCACAAACAATTTTCTGAATCATTCGCAATAATCAGTTGTAAAATCCGAACCAAGAAAAAAAAACTTATATATGCAAGTACATTGATACTGAAATTTAATGGAGTTTTATCTTGAAATGCACTACCACAATATCTTCTACTGTGTTTCAATTACTAATGTTTACATTTCCATTCATTTCAGTTGTCCAACTACTTCGGTTTTTCGACTCTAATGTTTAGTTGAGTTTTTTCAATATCTAGTAAAAAGTACAAAATTTCAAAATAACTATTATTTTTTGTGGAAGTTAGTAATATAAATACTTTACAAAATACTTTAAAATAATGCACGATAGCACTGTATCTGCTTATGTTTTTAAACTTTTCTGTCATTTAGTTTTGATAATACCATTTTTAATAGCGGAACACCACAAAGTAAGTTATAATACTTGGATATAATTTTAATGTCTTGATATACGTATATTCATAGTTTGCATTTAAATATATTTAGACTATCAGTAGAATAAGACAATTGGGAATATTTGGTGTATTATAAAATACTTAATATGGAATATGACAATTAAGGGAACATAAAAAGAACGTAAAATATTTATGATTGATCATATTCATTTACCTTCCTCCTACTGCTAAAATCACAGTGACACGAAATATATGCAAAGATTTATAGTGAAGGATTTATAACCCCCTGAACATTCTGAAACGTACGTTTATAGATAAAATGATAATTACGCAATTAATTTTTCTTAACTTACCCTGACAAAATATTTTTTCTTACACGACACTACGACACAAGTATTCAATCTTCTTCTTAGTGATCAATCTAGCATTCATAGAAATCACTACATTTTATTGTTCAAAAACAATTGTATTCAAAGTCAAGATTAACTTCTTTGTGCTGCTTTGAATATAGAAAAAAGAGCAAAACTAAAACAGGTTTTGTTGTTTTCTGTGTAAAGGTAGATACTATGACAACAGCGCTGTTTAAAGTTTGTATCGGTTAATCTGGGCGGCAGCGTTACTGTCGCTTTTTCTTTGTTAAGGGAACAAGAAACTCCGGTGAACAAAAAACTCGTTGTGCAATATATTCACTTTTATCTAGATGTTTACAATCGATAAAAAGATTAAATATTTTTATTGATCAGAACATAACAAAATTATCTATTTGAAAATAGTTTGAAAACAATAAGTGACAGTGGATTGATTTTGTGCACATGACCTCGACTGTGAATAACTTCTAACTTAAATGATAGTACATCATAAACACAGTGCGAGGAAAGTATTTTGAAGTTTTGAAAGCACATCAAGGAAAACTATCACTGGAGGACAAACGAATCAAAGAATAAAAATCCCAGTTCTTCGTCAAATTGAGAGACAGTGACAGACCGTCATAGACAACTTCACATCACGAGGTACTGGAATACTTTCACAATACCGCCTTATTTTGGAAACGAGAGTTCTAGATTGCCGTTATTGCAGTGGTTTCTGTAATCCAGTATGGTCTCTTCTGAGTAAATGATTAAATTGGCAATATTTTGCACATTATATTATATTTGTAAATGTTAATTTCTAATATTTCTTGACTTGGTAATATGTTGTTAGCATGAAACCCTACCTTGATGAATCAAACAAGTAGTGCACCTTTAGCTTTGGACAAGTGTGGTCGCTCGTCAATGTCTTCATCTTACTTGTGCATGAAATAAAAAATTAGTAAAAATTGTGTGATTCATTCTTCATTTCCCTTCTTAAACTGTTCTATATCTCGTTTTTCACATTGCTCAAAAATGATACCTCGGCGATCAAAATAGCATAACACACTGTATTTTCTGGTACTACCTCGGTGAATCTATGATGATTTTGATGTTGGTCTTTCCGCCACTGCAACTAGTTTCTGTTTGCTCGGATTGAGAACGAAAGCTGCCGATTCTGGATAAACTTTTCTGGCAAGTTGAAGATGTTGGTATTGCCTTGATTGATTCTTTTGAAAGTCGTATTCCTATCATTTAGCTTCAAGTGATACTGATGCTCAATGTCTAGGATTTTTCTCATATTCTATGAGTTTTTTTCGCATGATTTCTTTCATATTCTAGGATTGGGATACGAAGCTCCATGCATGAAATGGATATCTTTGCAGGGTGAGGAAGTGTTGAGGCATCAGTTCCAGTTTTCCACTTTTAGTATAGAGGGTCGGCACTAGAGTTTCGTTTAAAGGTCGTTCTCAGCCCACCTTTCCACATGATTTCCTTGTAATCATTAAAGAACCCGAACAGCGACCTTAAAAGCACTGAAATATTTTTTGAGGGATATTTTCATCAGTTTGAAGCGCGTTTGCCTTGAAGTACTCGAGTTCAGACTTCTACAATTTAATTGTAGCCATGGCTGACATGATTCCAGGATATTCAATCTTATCAAGAATTATTCCATGTTTCCAGACTTCAACTTGAGTAAAGCGGTATGGTACGAAGTTAGGGATAAATTTGTTATTGGAATTTAGTAAATAACGTTCCATCAGCGTCCGTGCCTATTACCTAAAAGTTAAAGTAGAAGTCAGCATTGTGGGGTGAAGAAAGCTGTCACCAGTGTAGATGGAGTAGAGATTGTCTTGGTTGGTCTTGTCTACGTTGTTATATGTGCATCAATTCGGTGGAAACGATTGCAGCTCATAGCCAGGTAGACATTCCTCTAATGGAATGACTAATGGCGATAATGTAGCAAGTTCTTCCCCAGACTATTCGAAACCTCGTGGAACACAGCAGGAAGTTCTTGATATTTAGACTGTGTCAAAATATTGTGAAACACATACAGATGACGAGCGGTCCAGTCAAGTCAGTCAGAAGCCACGGCAAAATTTTCAATCAAAAGTATAGTGTTCCGTAAGCCTGACGAGCCTGTAACAAGACATTGAATATCGTTTGGAAGTAAGACTCCGATATGCTTTGAAGGGTCTAAACTATCATCTTGTAGCAGACGTTGATCTACAGTACACATTGTTGCTACTACATTTTGGAGTTCAGATCAAGTGAGAAAATATGATTTAAAGCCAGATCAAGCCACTTTGCATATGTTTTGACATGTTTCCTTAGAAAGACCTTCTCAATCAAGTATGTGTCCGGACAACTGTTTTATTTCAGTTCGTAGTAGCGTCCCTCGATGAACTTATTGCTTCAAGCCCTTAGATGGTAGGTCGGTTGAATAGCGGTGAAGACTGACAATCTGGAAATTTCCCGTACCACAGGCCCGAGTGAAACTATGATCAAACCTGTTTTTAACTAACTCAGGCGCACACAGTTGTTCACTTTAAACTTTATCGTCTTTCTCCTCGAGGGAACAGAGTACTTCGGACAGTAGCCTTTGAGTCTTTTGCTTTTTAATGACATAAACCTATTTCATTTTTATGACGGAGTATTTTGTATTGTTGTACTTGGTCACGAGCAGTGGCAAAATACCAAGTAACTTGTACTTGCCATGAAGTGTAAAATTTCTCCCCATCAAGTTATGGAGAGTCCTGTTCCATTTTTCGCCTAAAGAGGCCTTGACGTCGCTGTATGTGGAATAATGCCTTGCATCAACAACCTAGCAAAGTCTGAATTGTAGAATTCGCGACCACAGACTTGTTTGTAAAAAATTCGGATTTTGATTTACCTGTTTGAAAACACTAGCAAAGGCGTGAGTAATCTCTTTCTGAGTAATCTATCTAAAGTCACTGCAGTGATAACGAGCCTGTCCCCACGGGAATAATTCAGGTTGTCATCGAAAATATAGGCCTTTACGCCGCAGAAATCACGGTATCTGTGAGGTGTAAGATATTCATTTATAATCTGGATGCTTGTGAGTGTCTTTATGCACTTCCGTAGCTGAGAGTTTAGATTTTAAATCTGTCATTTGAGATTTTTTCTGCAATTGTTGAAATCTTTAACATTCACGTGATCAGTGCTCAGGTTGTTTACTGTCTCCTGAATGTCCCACATTTCTAATACTTGGACAGCTGTAGACAGAGTATTGGACACAGAGTCTTCAGATCTCCTAGCTTTTTTTGAATCTCAGCCAGGACTTCATGGGTGGTAGCGCTGTCCTGCAAGGCATCTTTCGGACCACTGGCTATTTCATTGACACCATGAACAGAAACGAATTTCGTGTGCTCCTCTATAGCTAGCTTGAGATGTTCCTCAAAGAGGGCTAGAACCTAGAGATACCCTCATGAGTGGGCAGCAATAGAATGCTTGATTGAAAGATAGGGGATATTTTTATCTTTTAACCAACATTACCTCTTTTAGCAAGCATGCATGGGCTGTACCAGTTAAAAATAAAACAGGGAAGGAAGTTACACTCGTGTTTGATTCAATACTCAAATCAACTCGACAAGCGCCAAAGTTCTTGAAAACAGATCGCTTTAGCGACTTCTATTATAAAAAGTTTATTAACTTAAAGAAGCATAAAGTTATTACTCATTAATCTTCATACAGTGATAGGAGGAAGGTTGGTATTATTGAAAGTTTTAATAGAACAATGCGTAATTTAATGTAAAAACAGATCACATTGCAATGTAATTAAATGGTAAAATATATTACAACCATTGATAAAAACGTATAATAAAGATATATATCGAACAGATAAAATGAAACCAATTGATGCCATGAAGAAAGAAAACAAACATAAATTAATTTTAACACTCTATAGCAAGAGCATACACCATCGTCCAAGATGAAATATAGAGTAAAAGACTATGTTCGAATTAGTAAGTTTTAAAATAAGTTTGAAAGAGGCTTCACACGTAATTGGAAAACATAAATATTTAAAATAGGTACAGTTTTTAAGACTAATCCACCTACATATCACTTAAAAGATGAGCACAATGACATTATTAAGGGTCGTTTCTATGAGCAGAAACTAACGAAAACGTAATATCCTTATTCATTGAAAAAATATACGTAGAGCTTAATCAAAACATACGTTAAGTGGTTGGGATTATATCAGAGCATAATTCTTGGATCGATCTCAAAACTATCATATAGGTAAACATAATATAATCTAAATAGTTTAAGATGTGGAGTGTTAAGAAACGACTTTCGGTATCTAATGATTATGATAAGTTGAATGGTGAACTTCTTTCTAATAATATTCGTTGCTTAATAATAGGTTCTACTGGATGTGGGAAAGCAACACTAGTCATCGATAACTTCATTCTGACTTCGAATTTTCTTTACTAGGGGGGAGGGATGCACTTATACGTATTGTCTAAGATTTTAGAACAACCCAAGTATCAACAACTACAACGCACTTATAATGATATTCAAGAGTAATTCCACTATCAATTGGCTATATTCAAAACTTCTGTTTTAAAGGTAGATGAATGCAAACGAAGTTCTGTAATTATATTTGATGACTATATATTAGAGAATCAGAACGAATTGCGGAACTACTTTACACAGAGTAGACATAGACATGGATTACTTTTACTTAGCACAAATATATAGTAAAATCTTGAAACAACTTATAAGAGATAATGCAAATTTCTTATGCATATTTCGTCAAGATAATACGAACTTGAAATATATTTATAATGAATTTGTTCTTTGAGATTTGGCATTTAATAGATTTAAAGATATATGTTCTATAGTATGGAGGGAGCTCTATGGCTTTATAGTTATCGATATGACGGGAAAGTCGAACGATGGAAAGTATAGAAAAATCGATCAGTTCCTTATAATTGAGTGAGTGACTTTAAGGTTATAACGTTCAACGATTAATTGAGGTACGTATGTACGCATGTTATGTATGTATGTTACGATTACCATTTATTATAATATAGTCTTCTCATAATGTCAAAGCGGAAATCTAATAATATTTAATTACAAAATCTTTTGGCAAAACGCTTTAAAGAATGGAAAGATGGACACCGTAAATATTATGTAAAGCAAAACCGACAAGATAAACCATTAATCGAGGTGATTGAGAGCTTAGGAAAAGAAAGAAAAGGAATAATCGATGAAAATAGACATCTAATTAAAGAACTTATACTTGTATCGCAACAAAATATAAGTAACATTCTGGCAAAACCATCAGAAACCTCATTTGAAAAACAGTTATTTGCTTCACCTAAGGCGCTTCCTGAGACTAAAGAAACAAAAGATGATGATCAGGAAGGAATTTAATTAGGACAATTAGCGAGTCGATATTTGAGTACTAATAGGTCTGATAAAGATGAAGTATTTGGTTTATATTCTATTGATATAGATGGTGTAGCGCAGTGGAAGATTGGAAGTTACAATGACGATTTAATTATATATAGTGGGAGTAAGAATGCACACGATCCATCGACTCCGAACTATGAAAAATGTAAAGGAACAGAAGGTTTATTGAAACTATTAACTCGTAAGCAACAAATAGGTTTTACTGATGAATATTATGAAACTTATAAGAAGAGTTTAAAAATGATAAATGCTTTTTATCAAAATCATGATCAATCACAGAACAGAGTGAAATCAGGCTCAAGTGATAAGTATAAAACATTAATTAAACCTATTTGTCTTGATCTTAAAACTAACGGTGGAGTTTTAAAGGAAGGAAGCAAAGTAAAGGAGATTAAGCGATATACCAGGTGTATGCATAAGTTTTTGCCGGGTTTTGTGGTAAAGAAAACACGTAATTTTCAAGGGAAATGAATTTTGTTTTATTCAAAATATTGTCCATCGGCTTCTACACATTTCGCCATCTTTCAGGTAATTGATGCATACCATGGCAGAAAAACTGATTGTCTTTTGCGGCAAACCATTCGTCGAGCCATTCTCCAACGTCTTCGAAATTGCTGAAGTGCTGCTTTGCTAGCGCGTGCCCCATTGATGCGAAGAGCTGATAGTCAGATGGCGCCAGGTCTGGGGAGTACGGCGGGTACGGAAGGATGTCCCATCCAAGCGATTTCAAGGTGTTTTTCACTGGTTTTGCTGTATGAGACGGCGCATTGTCGTGTAACACAATCACTTTGCCATGTCTTGGGGCCCATTCCGGTCGTCTTTCGATCAATGCCTGATTTAAATTAATCATTTGTTGGCGATAGCGTTGTACATTAACGGTTTCGTCGGGCTTCAAGAGTTTATAATACACAATACCGCTCTGGCCCCACCAGACACAAAGCATGGTCTTCTTGCCGAAGCGATTTGGCCTTGGTGTTGAAGGACCGACTTCGCCAGGTGGAAGCCGCGATTTTTTCAAAATAATTCAATTTTTCGTCACCCGTCACAATTCGATACAAAAAGGATTTTCTTTCATGGCGTTGAAGCAGCATTTCACAAGTGACTTTGCTATTTTCCATTTGACGTTCATTCAAATCGTGTGGGACCCATTTACCCAGTTTATTGATCTTCCCCATTGCTCGTAAACGTCTGCTGATTGTTTCTTGTGACACATTTAATGAATGCTTTTGTCAATTGATGTTGAGTTTGAGTTGGGTCATTCTCCAATAACACCTGCAATTGCTCGTTTTCGCACTTTTGTGGTCTACCAGAGCGCACACTGTGTTTCACATTGAAATCACCACCTTTAAATTGTCGAAACCATGTCTCACATTTTCTAATCGATGGAGCGTGTTCAGCATATGTTTCTACCAGCACACGATGACTTTCAACAACCTTTTTCTTTTGATTAAATAAGAAAGGCAATGCGTGCCGCAAATGTTCTTTTTCAGGCACAAACTCCGACCCGATCACTGAAAGATAAAACAAAGACGCTAGTGTTTGGCGGACTCAACTTGTGTGTGTTTGTAGTTTAATGTCAAACGAACAAAATGACGTATGTGTCAAATGAATACGCTGCTACTTATGCATACACCTGGTACAAACACAGAAACAATTTATTTGGATGGATGATGTTAGAAAGTTGGTGGGTAGATTATTAGTTATATCAGGTGAAGAGGAAGCTGGAACAAGAACTTTTATAATGAGAAAGTGGGCATAATGGACATGATTTCGTCTCGTTTATATAATTCCATTGTTTCAAATCCAAAGGGATTAGCGTACCTCATAAAGATAATTAATATACTTCCATCAACCTTTTGGCAAACTATTGAAGGTAAGGGCTTAGTGAACGATATTATTAATAAATGTCCCTTCCACCTGTCGGGCTATGGATTTTGTCGGCCTGGTACACGATTAGATGAAAGATTAGCGAGAGGTGATCGAGGTATAAATATATTAAAGATCTAACAGAAAGGCATAGACTAAGAGTTTAAAGCTTTTGATAGAGTTGTTAGCAAAGATGCTGGTTTAGGTGAAAAAAATAGTTTCATTAGGAGTAGAAATGGCGATGAATACAAAACCAAAAATGGAATAGGGGGTTATAATACTTGCTTTGGGCGGAAACACTCACACTACAGAGTAGAATTTTTCTTTAACTTCATATATAATAAAGTTTATATAGTTTTTGTTTATGATGAAAGCCAAAAGTGTTGCATTTCATATTTCATCATATGAATTAAATTCATTAAACATTAATGACATTTTAAATAAATCACATCTTAGAAAGAAGCAAAGATGCTTGAATAAAGGTCAAAATATGGGTCTAACATTCAGTCTAGCGCAGTTAAAGAAACTTCGTAATCAACCAAGAACTGGTGGTTTCATTATATAAATTCCTGCGATTCTTGTTGCATTAGGAGCTGTTAGTAGTTGTTCAGGTGGTTCAGCAGCTATGGCTAAGACAGTAATAGATGCAAAGGAAAATAAGCAAGAGCTAGAAGAACAAAAACGACACAATGAAATTATGAAATCATCAATTCTAGCTAGAGGTAAAAGTCTTAAAATGAAACAGAGAAAGAAGAAGCTAATACTAATAAAGAGGCAGTCACTAATTATATCAAACTTATAGCTAAAGAATTAAATATAAAACATTTTAGAGGTGTATTGATGTCGAATAATCTTCCATCTATACCACCAGTGAAACAAGAATGCGCTGTTGTTAACATAGATAAATCAAATATTACTGGAACGTATTGGATATGTTATTGGTATGAAAATAATGAACCATATGTATTTTCGATTGATTTGGAGGAGTTCCTCCCAGGTCCATGATTAATATTTGAAACCTAGTAATACAATAATTGAATATGATAGTGATCGAATCCAACATTTTCATAACATGATTTGTGGCCATTTGAGAATTAAACTATTAAAGTTCTTATCTGTTGGATATAATTTTCGTCAATCTATTGAAAGATTGAAACTTGATTACTCAACAAATTATGCATGAAGTTTTATAGTATTAAATAGTCTATATGTTGAAAAGATTGTTTTGGATCTATCAGGTACTACACCAAAGCTTCGATTGAATCTTCATAATGAGATTGATAACCTAAATTATAATTTGAAGGTGGGACTGATTGCATTCTATAGCATGTATTTAATACCTAAGGTAATGGAAAATAATACCTACTTCTATAAAGGAGAGAAACATCATATTCCACCGGGTCAATATAATGCATCAACATTAGATACAATACTAACAAAAGAGGTGCTTCTTAATGAAAATCATGTGACGCATTGCATGGAAGTATTGGTAGGTTTTGAGGTTTCAGAAATAATAAGATCGCAAATCAGAAGAGATTCATGTGGGTCAGTTTCTTCCAAAAATTTTAAGTATTGAAACATTTAATAAACACTGTATTCTAGCAAGAGGCATGATTGGAGCAGCTCTGATTCTGACAGCCAGAGCTTTAATATTATAAGTTCGGTGGATTGATTAGTGATGAGAAGCTTCGACGGAAAGAAAACACTGCTATTCCCTCTGCGCCTATTGTTCGGTTTCTTTAGTGATTATAAATAAATTATGTGGAAAGGTGGTTTGCGAATAACATTTAAGAGGAGTGCTAATAATAATGTTTTATTTTACCGGTGGAAAACAAAGAAAGTGGATGGTACTTTAGATGGTAGTACACTACCTCATGCGGGTAAACTTCTGATCACTTCAAAGGAACTGAGAATGCCAATTGTTGAATATGAAAAGAGTTATGGGATGAAACTAAAAGCTGATATATTTCGGAAGCCTCAAACACCAATTCAGTTTCATACATATCAAAGTATTCAACGACATGTTTCTGGTTCTTATTTCGAATTTGATGTAACAAAACAGCTCAATCCATTGCAGTTTGATATGCGCGATTACGTAATTGTTCTCTTTCAAACTAGTCGTGATGATGATACACAACAAAAGGGTGCTAGTAGTTTGATCAATGCAAAGTTAAAAGTATTTATATAAAGAATGGTCGCAATGAAACTTTCCCTTGTGAGAACTTAAATCGAGATATGACAAAGACTGATTATCTTAAAATGTATGATAGTACAGCATTTAAACGTGCAACCCAAAAATATTGACATGTCCTATTCACCAACAGAGATTATCCAGGATCGCCCCATGTATGTTATTAACACTAGGAAACGAAAGTAAACTAATAGCTCAAAACTCGTATTTTTATGACGTGAAGAATGAAAGAGTATTGCAATAATTTTAATAAAAGTTTAATATAGAAACCCAAGTCCACACATATATTATAAACAATTGTAGCAGCTAATCACATAAGAATAAATACTAACTCTACGGACCTCGCAAGTTCATTGCAGCAGTAACATATGCAAAACAACTTTCATTCTTTATAATCCTTAATAGCATAACGAGAATACTCTTCTTCTTCATTCACAATAAATATGAATGTTCACTACAATGCTAAAGTAGAATAGAAGCGGCTCTGGACTATAATGCAAGGTACCATTCTGGTATTCGCCTAATGTAGGATGTTCGTTCAATGTTTCAAGTCTAAACATTCCCCAGTGGATCTCTGTGCAACACAACATAGCAATATATGATTTATAGACACTTACGAGTGCTTATGAAAATAAGTAAAATAAGTGTTTCACAGTATGCGATAAAATACCAAACACTAATTACTATTCGATATTAGGAAACTATCCGGTATTTATAACCTATCCGATATTAGGAACCTTTCGGGTGACATGAGAAGTGACATGGCAAGTGACAACTGAGGTGGAAAATGACGTGATAAGTGACATGGAAAGTGACGTGGACAGTGACATGACAAGTGATAAGTGTCAAGTGACAAATATCTAATTAAAATAATCAAGGTTTTAACTAAAAATTAAAATAAAAATAAAAATGGACTATAATGCAAGATAGCATTCTATTATTCACTTTGAAGCTTATCAGAATGTTCAAGATTTCCAGCCTATATATTCTCCTGTAATTCACAGTGCAGTGAAGCATACCAATGAATGATTTGTAGATGATTATGAGTGCTTCACTATAATGCTTATTCGAAATAGAAATGGCTCTTGCCTGTAATACGAGTATGATTTATCATCCCAGTATTCGTCTGATGTGAGATATATGCATATCAATGATCTGTAAATACTTATAAGAAGAAATTATAGGATCACTTCGAATCACTAATCTAAGTCAGTGTTGACAAATCTAATAATTAAAAAGTACTAAACAGCAATTAAAAACATATTCTTCCATGTCTCGCTTCATGTTTTGACGCTAAAGCTCTATAGTTCTATAGCTCTAAAGATCTATATACAAAAAAGTGTGAAGCTTTATTAGTCATAAATTATTTAGTGATAAAATTATGAAGGAGGCAACACTGCAAGGAGTAGTAAAGGGTAAAATATATTATAAGTATCCAACATTATGAACTTTCAGATGTTTTGCGCGACCGGAAATGAGCGTTAAATGGTAAAATAACTCTCGTAGAACTGTCCATGAAGGATGAAAAGGTATCTAGTATCACTATCCGATATTAGTAACCTGTCTAATATTAGGAATCTTTTGAGTATCAAAGATACCGGAAATGAGCATTAACATGTAATATCTTATACTTACTAGTGGCCGTGAAGGAAGAAAATCGTACTACTATACTCCAGGTATCTACTTCTACTTTTTCGTCTTTGATGCACCTAAATGAATATACTACTACACCGAAAATGCTCGTAAATGGCAAAATACATTATAAGTGTTCGAAAATAGGATCCTTTGGTGTTTCGCTCGTACCGAAAATTCTCGTAAATGGCAAAATACACTATAACCATGTGGCCGTGAACCATTGTATACTACTCCTCACACCTCTCAGAATGAATTGCACTAGCTCTAGTATACAAGATGTATTAGCAAGTAATAAATACTTGTAGTTATCAAATATGATGACTTTATCCTCTATGTTCTTTTTCACATCTTGACTCCTTGCTTGCTCCTATCCCTCAACAGGCTTAGCGACATATATTTCGGGACTAAGGCCAATGCACTCATTTCACACAGTGACACGAAACTCATCTATCTTTTATCTAGCATCTTTTTGTTCCTGGAGGGTATGTTGTAATGGTTCGACTGAAGTTAATCCGATGTGTCGAAATGTTTCAGCATCTGCTTCATGCCATCGTAGACATTGTCCGTTTTCACAAGATAGATGAATTAATCAGTATGCTCATAGGATGTAGTAATTCTCTCTTTATAGCGTGGTTTCATCACGTTGTAGTTGAAATTGTACATCGTCAATTTCAGAAATTCCAAAACGTCAGCCCAAGATAAATAGGTTTGTTAAGCTTAACAGACTTGCGAAACATGTGTACCACTGCAAGATTCTTCTCAAGTATCACTCGTGATTTGAACTGAGGTTTTGCCACTAGCTAATTTTCACTCATCAGACACGTCTATGCGTTTACGCACGTTTTCAACAGCCTTGACGTACACTGCGTTATTCATTAGTTTGAAGAATTTCTTCAAATTCAGTATTTGCTTCCTGCCATTGTGTGGTGTTGAACTTTATGTAGTTCTACAGCCATTTCGATTGCTTGAACAAGAGCACACGATGGACTCAATGCCCTTGTTCAAAGATAAATTTGGAGCATTCCGTAATGCACAACGTAATTTGTCTTAGGCTTGAAATTTGACAACAGGTTTTTCTTCTTCCAACCGGGAGAGATTTCATTTATAGGTTTCATATGAAAGTCCTTGTGTTGATCACGCAGAGTTCTCGTATAATCCAAATCAATCTCAATGAAGAACTCATGTTCATAACCATATGGCCAGCTTGGAAATTGTCTGGATTATTTAATGACGAAGGTTATGGTGCCCACCGAAGCTCGTCATGTGTGAGAAATTCAATCATAGGCCACCCATAATTATTGTTCATGTCCAAGTATATAAGGTATGGCGGGTGCTTCTTAGGATAGAAAATCGGCAATTGATTATTTGCCTTAGCATGCCGTAAAGTCACATCACATATCCCTGCACGTATATACCTATTCATGAAGAGGTACATATCCGGATCTGAAAATAACTCAGGTTGTATTTCCCGTTAAATAACATGCTCTGGCATGACAAACCCGGTGTAGTGTATCAGCATGTAACGAATTTCCCAGTTTAATTAATGCGAGCGCTCTTCATGCGGCGATAGATTTGTTTTGTTTTCGCGCCAAACGGAACTGGTGCTGCCGGCTAGGCGTTCTCTTTGGTAATCTGCAAGCCACATGACTTCAGATCAGAAATTGGTGAGTTGGGTGGTACACCTACAATATTATTCTCCAGAAAAGTACTTGTACGCTATGATTTTGTGTTGTAAAGATTTATTTAACTCTACACATCCTCAACATGAGCAAGGTGGTAATCAATATTAGTTGGTAATTATACGGAAGTGAAAGGATAATAAATAGGAGTAAAATTTGAGATCGTCTCGATATACCACGCACTGGATTCGAGCCGATTCAACTTCTATTTATCCACCATTTCTGTGTTCCGGTATGCGTAAGTACAATTCCGTAGTGTGTATGTGTGTAAATGTTGATAGTGCAGAATTTAATTATTAATGAATTGTATCGCAAGACATCTTATTACTATATATTCAGTCTTTCAAATCATTTCGTATTCAGGATTGATCGATAACTAGTTGTGCCTGTTTGAAATTATTTCTTGTACACGTGATTCAATATGATCAATGGATTACTATTACATCAATTTTGTTAAATGGCAAATTCCAATTGTTATTAGAAATTACTGCCATAATAATGAGTAATCAAAAGAAGTTGAATATTTATATTCAGAAAATAATAATTACAGGAGACAATAAGCGAGACATACCTACAAAGGGGTTTAACCATTTAGGAAAGATTCCTTTCACAGTAAATTTTCCCCTAGGACCCATTGTGTAATGAAGTACTGGTTACGTCTCATTGAATCAATTCAGTTCACGAGAATATTAAACACTACAAAATTTAACATTTTGTTCAATGCTAATCAAGGTTGTACATTGGGCCAGTCGTGTAAAGAGGAAGAGAAAGGCAGTGGGCAATAGCTTGTGTTTCCAAAAGGAAAACAAACAAGACTGCTCATGAACGAAATAAATGTTGTAAATTGATGCTGTTCATGACGAGCGAGGATTAAACGAGTGTAGAGTATTATTATTTAGATTGTTATTGCATGTGTAGTATAGTATTAGTGTAATGTGTATACATGAGTGTAACTGTACCAATTTTGGGCCACTAGCATATGTGTGAACATAGCCCAATTAAATATTGCAAAAGAAATGCTGCTTGGATATTCTTCAATGCTAATAATTTACTGCTCACTAGTTTCCTTGCATTAAGTAAAGATCATTTAAGTACAAGATACTATATTTTCTCGGGGTGCAGAGTCCACTACGTACCCCTTTATTTAAAATTCTTGTTGGCTTTATTCCAGTACTGATTGCTAGTACTAACTAGATAGTTGGGACCTGGATTATTGGTAGCAAGATATATGGGGGTGATGTGCATGCATCACGCCGAAAGTGCCTACATCGCTTTCGTATTGTGCAAGTATAAAATATATTTAGTACAAGCATACAAGGTCGATCTCATAAATGACCAATGAAGGCTTTCCTAAAGTTATGCAGTATATCTGCTGTTAGAAGTATATCCTATGTTAGAGAGTGATCATGAAAAACTCACCCAAGGTACGACAGTTTAAATTTGCCCATATTGTATCCACATAGTGATATGATTCATTTCTACACTCATTTCCGTTCAAGAGATCATTCATACATTCCTCAGGAGGACGTTGAAGCCCCTTTAATTTTTCTAATTCTATGAGATAATTATAGCCATCCTTTCGTTTGACCAGGGATAATTTCTCTCTGTCATGGCCGATAAAGTCACATATGTATACCAGCTTGTCTCATTGTAATTTTGAGACCAGCGTTTCTAGCTTATAACGGGAGGAATCAGTACAAATACTGAAACCTCAGCTCAATGTTGCGTCCATTGAAGCAGAATTTCTTGGATAATGAAATATATATCTCATTTCTGTGAAAGGATCGAAATTTTCCCGGTGAGCACCCCAAATATTTGTTGAAGAAAGCGTATCGACCATTCGTAAGTTAAGGAAGAAGTAGCTTTGCTCATGAATCAGTAAGTTGTAGCTGTTGCTTAGAGGGCGATTGTACTCGCGTGTCAGGTACTTGTGATGTTTTACCTTGCGGTTTTCAGTTGTATGTTCTGACTCACACACCTGACACTATGCCGACTGGTGATGTGAATTGTTTTGATAAGGAGGTAGACATATGATGGGCTAATTTATTGATAGTTGTCTCTATCTCTTGCTCCTTACGTGCCAAAGTTTTGATCTGCGTTTTCTGTGCGGTATATGTATGGTGCTACTCTTGTCTCTTTAGTCCAACAAAGTATACAGCTGAAACAACAGGGAATATGGTTTTGAATATGGATGGAATAAAGGTCATTGGGTTTATTAAGAATGCGATTTCAGGCTTGAAAATGCTTTCAAAATCTGCAACAATGATTACATCCAATTAGAGTAGCTACTTGAGATGTTTGAATATCATTTGCTTTCGAATATCATCAACGTGTTGCGGCATAGCGGTGTTTACTAGTTCTCTACAGATGACCTCTGAGATTTCCAAATTCAGTTCGGTGTTAAACTGCACTAAACATCGGTGACAAATGTGCAATTTCCCATTATGATTTAATATTCCATCGCTAAGTAATCAGGAAATAATAAGTAGTTTTGACATTTGAAACGTACAGCAGGTGGATATGAATGTTCTTGCCTGCAATTTGCCTCTAGGTAGAATGTAATGGGAAGAATTCAGCCCTCTCTATCAAAGGCGGATATTAAGTTACGAATTTGGTAATTACTGGCTGTAATTCCTCTCAAAACTAGATATATTTTTAATATCACTGGGAACTGAATGTTGTTTGCTTCACATAGTGCTAAAGTATGTAAATAAGGTTGGTATTGCAAGATCTAATATTGGTGATCAGTGACATGATATAAGACTGCTAGAATGCAATAAAGAAAACAATAGCTGTAACGTTTCCATATATTTACTAGAATTTCATGTCCTCTATCCATTGCTTCAATTTTATGTGGCTCGACGTGCCAATTAAATTGTGTCTGCTGTCCAACTTATGGTTGGCTTCTTAGCAGAGAGAGCGGAATTTTTCACTGCACATCTCTCTTGTTCACAAAGTGGTTTGGAAAGCATCTCTCCAATTCTTGGTAGACATCAACACTATGGTAGATTATTGTGATTCTGCTGTGAACTGAAAATGTGACTGGTGTGTGGCCTGTTGCTTTTATAAAAGTGAAGGTTAATATGCAGTTCACATTGAACAAGGGCTTCCTTTCTCTTACTCCCTTCAGTAAAAGTCTACAATTACTTGTATGCTTGCGAATAAAGGTTTTCGTATCATCGGTGCTATTCCTGTAGGAATAGTTCTCTAGTATCCTATTGAACGCTATTTCCCTAGATTCCGTATGTTCAATTCTACGCCTTTTTAGAAGAAGAGCGTCTTGATACATTCTATCCATATGCTTTTTAAAGTTGGATTTCGAGATTTTCTTGGAGCAAAGCTCAGAAATGATCCTGGGTCTTTTAGACATCACAAAGTCAGTGTGCTTCTATAAAAGGGTAAAAAGAGTTAACGGTATGACGGTTGATGTATGATATTTATATACAGCACCGATTTTCAAGACTGAAACACTTTTGTGGCTTTAAAGATCAAGACAGTGTACTAAGCATAGAAATGAATGATTTTGAAGACGATACTATAGTTGACATTAAGTGATCTCCAAACGTAGTATACTGACAAGCAGTGTCTGTGATATCCCACTTGCCGCACCCACGTGTTGCAGCTGTGACACCAGATGAAAGGGTTTAAGAAGGAATTGCCACTGACAGAATTGAAAATCATTCCAACATTTGCCTGGCGTGACCGTGGGAAATCATAATAAAACGCAGTCAGAATGGCTAGACCAAGGGTTTGAACTGGCGTCCACTGGACTACTAAGCTTTTACCCTCACGCTCTACCCCATTTGCCCAATATGTTGTTTCAGGAACATACACTCATACGTAAAGAGCATAAGAAACAATCATACGATCGCACCACGGGTACGTCGGGAAAGTTAAGCTTTATTTCTTACAAGCACTCTGTTTGATTACGCGAATGAGCATATGGTCGATAATAAATCACCTTGAAATGACAAAAGTCAATGGCTCTTAGAGCATTATTAATTAAATAAAAATTCCGTCTTGTCATTCATGGTTGAAAGTATTTTTATAATATTTTCAGGAATTCCGAAACCCATAATGGGTATAACATTCGGTAATTTTGCTCAAATCTAACGGTTTCGGAGAAACAAAAACTCTGATCTGAAATTTGTCAACACAGCTACAAATTAACTTGTTGCGCGCATGTCAACAGAATCTTAGTAACGCTCTGTTCTGGTGCCACTTGTTGCATTTAACAGCGTATAAATCTGTTGCAAGAAACGGAAGGTGCATCTGAGTGTTTTGGATTAATACAGAAAGGAGATTTCTCTTTGTCGCACGAAGGATTATCAGACAGTACTGTATCCTCAATACAGTTGCGGTGTTCTTGTCTGACCTCGTGCAGGGGATTGCTCTCTCTCGCAGTGACACAAAGCATCATACGACTAAGTGACACGTTGACAAAATTGCAATAGCTTGCTGACGGTTTTAGGCCAATAGCTACGGAGCTTCCAAGCTTCACAGGTACAAATCAACAGTCAATGTAATAGGACACTAGAAGAAGGGTCGATATATGCCAGGCACATTTCATAAATTTAAGCTTGAGCAGAACCCACAAGTGTGATTCTTTTCGGCCCGGGAGACCCATAGGGCGACATAATGACTTTAACGAAGGCTCTGGAGAGTGGGATAGGTAAGGAAGGGACGAAGCGGGAACAAAGAGAGGGGTGTATAGCCTAATTCATTCTAAAAGTGTCATCAGACATCCAACAACTAAAAGTATGAATTTCGAAAAAGGACATTTTTCGCCGCTATGCCATGCTTAAAATCAAGCCACCTGAGCATAAAAGTAAACCAAAATGAAATTTTTACAGCTATGAAAATGCCGAAGTGGCCCAGAAGTCTCATAATACGTAAGACTATCTTTTTATCTTCTATTATCTTCATACTTGTTTGTTTACTGATGCCAAAGATGAATTTCTCAAGTGTTGTCGTGCTGGTGTTAATGGAGTAAATATAACAATAAAGATTTCTTGGGTATACCTCGGTACATGAAACAGAAAAAAATATCGGGATTTAATATATGAAGAATACTTGAAGTTGAACCAAAAAAGATAATTCCCTCTTTGGTGGCAATAGCATCTTTCACATGGAAGTGAATTCAAAATGGCATCATTATATCATTAATTTGGAAATAGTATTCTTGTGTAAAAAATATATTGGGTATAAAGGTATTTTAGTAGCTGACTTTGCTGATGTTTTGAGAGCGTTTAAAGGCTTTTAGCGACAGAAAACTCTTATTAGGAGATAAATGTGAAATTAAATAAGAAATAAAACATTGGAAGGAGGTTTTATTGTTTTCGATCTTCATTACGATCTGATCCTTTTTTATATATCCTCAGCAATTTTGATGCCGGTAAGCACTATGTTATTCTAAAGTCTGCCCTTTCTGCAGCGGAATGGTAGTTTTGAAATTATGATTTTTGTAGTTTTTATCATCAGCAAGAAATTTTGAAATAAATTATCAAATGTGTTTAGTTGGGGTATGTGTCGATTTAAATTTTCTTTAGATTCAGACAATTTGTTGGACTGGTTCTGATTCAGATAATTCGGGTAGGATACATTTTGTGGGTCGGTTTTGGTTCAAATTATCAAATAAGGTTTAATCTTTCAATTTATCATTTACTTGCGATTTTGGCTTTATACGATCCCAAGTAGCTGTTGCAGTTTACTTCTCTCTCCTTTCAGCATACTAACTACACAGTTCATATTTTGTTTCATTTGCAATGGAATTTAAAATAAATAATCTTGTATCAGAAAATCTTCTAGATATTACATTCGTGGAAATCAGTTTTCAGATATTTCGATTCTTTAAATTTTGGTTTTATAGTTTGAAAAAACTTGTATTAAACCTTTTCATTTTTTCTACAAGTTTATTCATAGAGCATTGAACAAAGTATTCATTTAAATATTTGAGGAGTACTTGTTCTAAATGCCGTCCTGAATCTGTGTTAAGTAACATCCATAAATGGACGTCAATATTTCGTTGAAATGCGAGAGTGACATTATTTTTCTGTCATTGAGATAAAATAAGCTTGCTGTTATTTTGAATTTCATTTAATAACTTTTGGTTTGAAATGATAATATCACGTTATCACTGTAACATGAAATGGTTGCTCTGGCTATCCCCCATTAACATTTCCAGACTAAGTATTTTGCTGCATGCCTCTTGTTAGTGATCTGTCAAAAGTTTGATTAAGTACAAGAAACAGAAAGTAAGTACTAAATAAAACAATTATATTGATAGTAGTTTTTATTTATTACTTCCGAAACATAGGCAGTTCGTTAATTTTACCCATAACTAGAATGTATATATTAAGTTCATGACATCGCTAGCCGTTCATATATGCACTCTTGAGACAAAAATATCAGGTAAATGGGTTCCTTGCCAGCTATTACTTTCAAATTATTTATTCAATTAATTAGTGTGAGTGAACAAATACTTACACATTGACATTATACTACACAAGTGACTTTCAAAGAGATACTGTTGCAATGAACTGTGGCAGCTGAATGAAGGGTTGGCAGCGATGTTAGCTGTTAATTTTTATTGTTTCGAAATAAAAGCAAAAGTAAAGTTTTCAAAGGACTGTATTAATGTAACTTCTATTTTACCTTCCAAACAACTTAGTGCAAACTGAAGGTTGTGTATTTAACTTATAATTTCATGAGTATTTTTGTGATTTAAAGATGAGTTATTCAATTATCTAAATTAAAACTGGAAATATATTTTTGAAAATCATTGACGGTTAGGTAAAAAGGAGCTGTGCTTGATCTGTTGGAAGTAGTCTCTGCTGTTAGGAAACGATAAAATTAAAGTGGTAAACATGAGGAAAGATAAGTTGGGTACCCTAATGTATTTGTTATTCCCCAAACGTAATACTAACAGAGTGGAGTCTTTTCCTTGAAGACAAAATGTACAAAATGGGGAATATTGTAGAAACTGTTTTCATTGTCTTACCTGAGCTATTTTTCTATAGAATCGGATGGAGACTTGTGAAGTAATAACAGAGATATGTTGCTCCAAGAAGGTATTTTTACTACATTCCTAAAAATCTTTAGTATTCTGAGGTACGAGTTTACCTATTTTTCGAACAATTTGATATTATTATTATTATTATTATTAATAATAATAATCTATTAATCTTGTTTTTATGAAATGTTTACACACATAAAATATATTGCGTTCTAGTTACTATTGGATGGAAAGTAAATATACGAATGCTTTATTTCTTATCTTAACTCAAATAAAGATTTTCGCTCTTTGAATATTAAATAATTCTTTCATTTCTAGTAATATCAAATGGCATGTAATTATTTAACTTTGCCTCCTTACCATATACGTAATCTTCTTCTCCGTACACAGATTGTCCATCTATTGGTCAGAAAAATAAAATACGAAGATTATTACCTGGGAAATATATTCTTAGAATCAAATAATTAGTTTAACGAAATTTATAAAAGAGTCATACCACGTAAAATCATTAAACACTGGTTGCATCACTATTTTTTTAAAAAATTACGTGCCTGTCTTCCTTCATATCTGAGGATATTAGAACCACTTTTATAAAAAAAATATTTTGCACTTAGTTCCTCCGGTCGACCATCTTTCCAATTTGGCGAGTAGCATTCTTTGATTCTGCACGGAAACATTATAACTATATAAAAAATCAGAGATGAATCAAAAACAGTTGTGTAGTTCCTGAAACTTACTTTGAAGATTCGGAAACACCTGTTTTTTTAAAAAAAGTTTTATTCCAAAAATTAGCCTGAAATATGGTAACAAACTGTATAAAATTGGATTTTGAAAGCAGTGTTTTATAAAGAATCTGAACATAAGCTGCATTTGTATCTAATGTTTAGTGTTATGAACAGACTATCTGCATACAAAAAATAATGGCGTTCTATCCCATCCTGTTCTTCTACTTGGGTTCGAATAAGACATTTCGCCTTAAAATGCCAGATTTCGGCTTTAATATATCCCATGGGTACTCATGAAAAAGTCGTAAATGTGGTGTTAAGGAAGCTTTGTATGTGCTCAACTCATAGAATATTACAACTTTTATTTTTAACTGGATTGGTTAGTGCAAGCGTATTTTATGTGTATATGTAGCGTCATATTACTACAATACTTGAAACGCGCAATTTTAACTATCATGAACTACCTTTTCTTGACCAAACCACTTGAAAATAAAAGTTTGAATTTTTATTGTGAGTTGGAAACTTACAAGGCTTCCTTGATACCCAATTTCAGATTTTTTTCATGAAGACCTATCTGAAATCTTTATGCCCGAAATGGGAAAATTTTCGGCAAAGGGATATGTTTGAACCCGCGCAAAAGAGGAGGAAAGTGATTCAACATCATTTTTTACATCCAGGCATTCTCTTTGTAGGTTTGCAGCCTTATATTCAACCCCTTCACAACGTAAAAGCTGGTCTCAAAATTCAATTCTATACAACTCGTTACTCATTTTTCAGCCTAATTTTTAGAATACCGGAATTATTTTTGAGATGCTTCCAGATCTTCGACGTACACTTCAGGTGGAACACAATTATTCTTTATTGAGCTCTCTATCTTTTCTGATTTTTTTTGATATTCAGGTTTCTGAATATAGCCGGGCGATCAAAAACCTTTACACGCGATGTTGGATATATAGCCGCCCAGACATAACTAAATGCAGAATATCTTTCTATAAAGCGGTTCTGATATCCTAAGGCATGTAGGAACCCACGTACAAAATATAATATTTTTACAAAATGGTGATAGATCCATTTTTTTTCTAAAATTGGATGATTTATCATGGAATGCCCCCAAAATAAAATATAATCGCTATAAATACGACTTTAGAAAACATAAAATACAATCTAAGTTCATAATGTTAACATTCAAATGGGTCTAATCTCTTGATGCCTTTTTAGCTGTACTTTTTCTTAAATATGACTTAACTTGCATGTGAGGGGGGACATGACAGAATATAATGTAAAGGCACAGATTTTACATTGGCTAATTGTGTGAGCAACCATAGTGGGAAAACAACTTGCTGCAAGGCATATACTAAGGGGGTTGAAAGCGAAGTGAGCGGGGCTACCCAGGTCAGTCCGGTGATGACTTGCTTGAGGCGAGATGTAGCTGCTGTATAAAAAATAGAAACTGCGTGTAGAATGGCAAGACACTTTGGCGAGACACAAACTTGTAAAAATTGGGCACACACAGAAATACCAAGATAACAATTTGTTGGGTTGTCCACATTGATAGCTAAATCGGAACCTAGTAACACTTGAATGGCTTGATTTTCCTGGTCAAAGGTTCCATACATGAGAAGATCACCATAATAGATGAGGAATGGACATATGGTGCAAGTAAGATGTTGAAATTCTCTAGTCATATCACACTTCATTAGTAAGGTGGACAATGTCCAACCCATTGGAAGCCTAGTAAAGCAGTGGAACTGATTAACACACTTCACACCAAAGAATTGCTGAGTATAAGGTGCGAGATGAACATGGTACATACCATCGCACAAATCAAAATTTGGCAAAGTATGTATCAGTAGCAACGGCATTAACAAGGTCTGTGGGTTTAGGCAAAGACACGGACAGATTCGTGTAGCATGAGATCTACAAGTGATAATCATATATGACTCAACCGGTACCAGCAGGCTTACACACCACAAATATAGGGAAGGTATAGAGAACGTTGCACTTTCACTAAGATTCCAGCTTGTGTCATACTCTGAATGACCGGAAGAAGTTGCTTAGGGGTACCTCTTATAGGTAGCGGACAGCTAGTTGGAGGTGTATAGTATATGGAGTCACAGGTCACATTATTTCCCGGCGGACGAAAAGGTTTAACCACTGTAGGATCATACACACAATGTAGCATAAAAAGCTGAGATAGAGAAGCGTCCTCATCTGAGTCGATGTCCGTTCCAGAAGCAGGCTTCGAAGGCGCCCTTTCATCCCAGTTCTCAAATGGAGGTTCATCGGGGTTTCGTCCGGGGTGAAACTTCATTTAGATTATGAATGATGTCTCTCCAGAAGTACCAGTCCACAGGGTATGCAGCGAGAGGTTATGCACCTGAGAGGGATAACTCCGAGAAAGACGTGTGCTGTGTACAACAATGTCAGGAACGGTTGTTCCTGCCACGCAAGTTGTATTGGAGTGCAATAACCAGCAAACGAACTCTTTCATGGAAGCAAGCGGTTTCTGAAGGTTCCAATTGGTCATAGAAACTATAAATGATTTGTAACTCTTCGGTTTCGTTGAGATCCCGGCAGTTTTTGACTGAGTCCTTTTTGGAGACAAGAAATTCGATGGCAGTTTTAAAGTCAAAACCGGGCTGGTTACTAGGTTTTGCTGTAGGAATAGCGCGTAAAGTTTCTTGTAAAGAGGTAATGGCATTCGCCAATTTTTAGATGACTGCGTCGGAGGCTTCTCCCACAATGGCTGTCGCTTGGGGCGCGGCGAAACTGCAGGGGAAGGCTGTTCGGAGTCACTAAAGGCCGATGCATCGGCGACACTGGCTGGGGAAACAATGAATGGTGAAGCACAGGGGTAACACTGGTGGACTGCGTGCCAAAGGAGGGTGTAGTTGATGCACTCACTAACATTTGTGGTGAATCAAAGGTAAAAGTTAAGTCCGGGGTGGTAGATCGCGGATGACACAACAAACACGCACTGGGCACAACAGAAGAATCCGAAGTATTAAATAAATAATGTTCCAGATTTGCCGAGTCATGGGCCGGATAGCCCGTTTACACTTGCACCGATGTGAATGCGCAATGATGGGTGCCGGTAGGGGCTCAACTCCTGAGAAGAAGCTGTCGAAAGACGGAAAAACTGATTCAAAAAATAGCAATTCATACCGCACACACGCATACCGGGCAACACCTCTAAATCAACAGCACAACTCTTTTGGGTGTATTGGAGGTCTCGCGTATATAAAGCCTCCTACGTATTTTAGGGCATCGACACCTCTTTTAGTTAAATGAAACAGGATGTTTGTTTTTTCTCTTGCTTTTAATTTTTTATTATTTCTAGATTTTCGTGTATTAAGAATTGTTTCTCTGATAAATATTTTCTGTACATGTGACATTTTTGGACTGGATGGTTCAAACTCGCTTGTGGATGGAGTCGGTTCGGATTCTGATTCCGTAAGATGCTCTTTCACTATATCAGCACTCTCCGAATCACTGTAAATATTTAATCTTGCACATACTGCAACCGAAATATCACTTCTCTATTTTTCGTTAATTAGGCCTATCAGTTCACTAGCAAACAATCCATCTTAAACTCCTTCTTTAATAATATGGCCTTAAGTCTTTTCTATTTCTTGTTTCAAAATATTCACAACACGAGCAGAATTAATTGACTTCATGTTGACCAGTTCTCCAACTCGGTTAAATACCGGGGTTTCAAACAACACAGAACGCACATAATGGGGTTATTAACGGTAAAGTACGTTTAAAGAATCTTGCTCTCGTATACACAACACCGATCATTCACAATTCCAAGAAGCAACTGACTTGTTCTAGTCCAATATATATATGTCAGATACAATGTGTAGAAATAACAACAAGTAATAAAGGGGAAGCTATTTTGTAGGGGTAGACGAAGAATACCTTCACACACTAGGTAAAGTTCATGTAGCGCAAGACATTGATAAGTTGATTCAAATGTTTGAACTCCGATATGTTGTCAGATACGTAAAACCTACTCAACTCGTATCTTTATCTACTAGCATATTTTCAGAACAATCTAACGCCCTGAGTTGGAAATGTTTCCTTGAGAAATCCACCTGCCTTTTAACAATTTATCGCATATACAAGAAAGTTATGGGGACGCGGTCTGCGATTGCTGACTACGAAGGAAATGCTGACACTTCGGAACAAGATGATGTGAAGTAAATGTTGCTGTTGAGGAGGAGTCACTTATGTATATCCTGGAAAGACAACCAGACTGTTGGTTTGAATCACAACATTCATGTATGTTTGAATCACAGAAATCTGGGTGGATAATCTGGTTCAGGACCTCATATCGAAACTATTTAGTTCTTGACAGACAATCAACAATATTTGAGCGTGAAGTGCTGACAGATTTGAGAAGAAACTGTACATATTGGTTCCAACACAATATGAAGAGACACAAAACCGTCTTCTCGGTACTGAAACACTTTGCGTCATTCATAACCATGAACTCTAATAAAATAGACTGGTGTATAATGTTTCTCGTCAACAATGTATGTATTGAATTATTTCGGATTTCCCGAGGAGAAACAGTGCAGTATACATAATTTCCCGAGTTGTTTAGATGACTCAGATTCATTGTTTGGGCCTCCCAAATTCTTGGGCAGAAAGCCTAGAAAAACTGAAATAAACGAAGATGCAAATTAACACATGTATTTGATCTCTAAATTGCTTCGGTTCCGAAGCCCGAAAAGCAAAGGATATAATAATACACTTCATACAGTGACTTAGACGTCTCTTTATAGGTATAAGAGGGTGATTATGAGGACATTCCATCTGGACAAATTAATTCTACAAATAGATATGCCGAAACAAAAATTATTGTATTATGAAATAATATATAATTTATAATACTTTTTCATAATATTAATAGATCTTGTAGTACCTTTATTAATATTTCTAAATAATTACTTAGTTATGTAAACAGTTCTTTACTTGATTGTTCCTCCGCATTGGATATCAAGTTCATTTTCTTTATATTTTATTATATTGTCTTTTTAAATATTAAACCTAAATTTATTTCATTATATAAGATAATTTAATACTTTGATCATCAATAACATTCTGCGTAAAATTTTCCTTTCACAAATAATAATCAATATATACAAGTGAATTATATAGAATATTAACATATAAATCAAGGAGGAGAACATATGTACGGCACCAATCATATGACTGAAGGAAAGACAACAGTAATGTTATCGACACCACTGATGGTCGTTGCCGTAGATGGAGAAGTACCATTTCATAGAGAAACGTTGACAGGTGACTCATATCTTAAAATATTAGTTTCCTACTCCATTCATCCTCTTCCTTTAGTAGTTCATGTATTAGCTTATTTCGAACTGGATTATGTATCACACCAGTTGACACGTCTTCTGCGTGATTTCCTTGATTATGTGTTCCCGAGGCGATTGATACAACGAAATATACTTTGAGTAGCCTTGCCCTTCAACACATATAACATCATTTGTTGTCATGTATGTTTGAAGAATGAATGTACTGCAGTAAATTGAAAATAACGCTTTACACACTACATTCGATCACTTCTATTTTATCTTGATAACAATTGGGAGCTTGTTGATAAGTCACAGATATAACCTTGCCTTGCTATTTCTTGCACCACACTACCAACAGTTGTAACATGCTTTAATATTTTTTGCATGTATTACAGGTTCCACGTTTAATTGTGATAAGCAGGGTTAGGATTTTTAGGTAACCAACTTTTTCTTGTAGGGCAAGTTAGAGGTTTCTGAAAGATGCCAGTCTGTGAAATGTCGCCTCCAGTTGAAAATGGAGGCAATTTTCCAGCACCTTTCCCCCTTTTTGGACCTTTATCCCTTTTTCCTTCTACTCTGCCCATAATCCCCTTTAATTCCCTTTTACTGCTACTTTTTAATATATCCTACGTCACATGTTATTATTTAATTTCCTTTTTCGCATTTGGATCGCAATTTGTATTACGTATCATGATAGTGAACACGGGATTGAATGCAAAATGAATAGTCGCACTCGCTGACAATTTTCGTCCTGATTCAGGAATTCAAGCAAGATTGCATCGAAACTGATAGAACTGTTTATTATACGATGACTGTTTGCGACTTAAGGTATCATGTTAAGCGAAAAACACCAGCGAGGCAGCGTAAATGGATAAAAAAGTAACTGAACTTTCAGTTGCAGACAGTAAAATGTTCAGTCCAGACGAACCTGCCGAACGTATGGCTATGGCAACTCAACATATTTAGTTAAAGGTATTTAGTGAACGGAAACGGATATGTTCAGCAACCAGTGTACGAGACATTATAGTGCCTGTTACTGGACGCATATTGTAAAACAATATGGCGGGAAGGTGCTTACCAAACAATCTGGCTGCAGGTACTGGATAAGCTTAGTTGTGACAGCCAAATGTTTAGTTATTGGACCCATACGTATACACTTCCGACTGTACTCGTTCACTTCACTCAGTGTTACTTAATGTCATTCCTGTCACAAGTAATTTTAAGTTATTGTTTCTAAAGAAAACTAATAATCTAAACATTTTAAAATTCTATGTAAGTATGCTTATCTTCAAATATACTGGTGTATTCTGGCAAGCCCCATTTAGTAATTAGCATCTCAATTTCTTCCATGTTGAAAAAAAACTAATTCCTTCCACAGAAAAGCCTCATACAGAATTAGCAAAAAAAGAACACACTTATGTTGTTGTAGCTATATTTGGAATCAAAGGAATTGTTGAATTAACACATTTAACGTTGAGTTTTTTCCCCTCTGGCCGTTGTACGCAGTAGTGACTTGTGCGTATGGCTCCTAAACAGTGTTAGCAAAACTGTCCGTGATCTGTTACTGTTACTAGTTCGCGTTTAGTACCAATCAACTTTTTATTGAAGTAACATCAACCAAGACATTCAGTGAATATACTTTCCACTGGATGTATGACTGCAGCAACTATAACGGCCCAGTTAAGTTCTCCTCATTACGCATTTGGTGCCTGTTACTGTTAATGTTTAGTAACAATTTGCTTAATACAATAGTAACTGGCATCAGGCATGTTTTGTTGGAGTTCAATCAAACATCCTTCAGTTCTTGGTACTATATTATTCAGTATCTATTGCTCTAGGTTTAGTTGCGTTAAGTAGAACAATTTTTACAATTTGTGTTTAGCTGCATGTACCATACAAGTTGGCTCTTGTACAGTTCGTAGTAACGGATATTTTGTTGACGGTATTAGAAAACCCTTAATTGAACCTGTTTAGTTAAAATTTATGGATCGGTTTTTCTCCGTTTACAACATATTTCTAGCTTGAAGGATCTAAAGAAGAAGACCCTTCATTCAATCCCGACAGCCTCTATTATGAAATGCCTTTGAGGATCCAAAATTCAGAGGAATTTAATATTGATATGTGTGCAGCTGTAGGAATTCCACTCTATAGCTTAGGAATCTCAATTTCCCGGAAACAACCACAGCGGCCATCCATCCTGACAGGTTTTCCCAGGATTTTCTTCAGTCATTCTAGCCAAATGCCGATATGATACATACCTAAGAACTAGGCCTTGGTCAACTAGCTTCTAGCAACTTCCCCACTACCTTAAATAGGCCTGGGCCGATTGTACATTTATTAATTGAACGTCTTATCTCAAGATAGAAAAAAAAACCTTTCTTTTGAAAACCTGCTTTATAAACAAACTTACTTTACAGAGATGCATTAATATTGTAAGGTACAACAGCTTATTTTCCTTCCTCTCGTGAAAGATACTGGTATGTAAGAATAATGTATAAAATTATCTCTGCATCTATAATTTGTACTAATAACGTATTCTGTAATGTTCAAATAAATATACCCGACCAAACTTCTTGCCCCTTCTTGTCCCCCTTTTAGTATTATTTTAGCACCTTTTCCCTTTAAAAATGCCTCTAAAATCCTAACCCTGGTGATAAGTTTTAAAATAATTATGGCTTAAACAGTATATATGTAAATTATGTATTCAAAGGCAAATACAAATGTTTGAAATAATAACGATCTAGCTACGAAGTTTTAAGTAGCATAAAAAATGTGTTGAAAAAATAATAAAATACGATGCCAAATTTTTCCTCTTACCTTTTGCTGGTAAATCGACGACAGGTGCTTAAAAATAAATAATTATATTAGACATTCAAAATAAAAACAATATAATAGTATACACCTTAAATTAATATAATGCAATCTCTTGTTATGTATATAGAAATTCGATGTTAATCACTAGTAAGAGACAAATGTTACGTATAAAAAGGTTTCATGTGGTTTTAAGCTGCTCGTATTCTAATTATTGCTGCGAACTTATGTATATATCACGTATATGTCATACTTGTACCTATGCAACATATTTCAATTGCGGATGTAAAAGGAGATGGGACCATTTAAACATGTACTGAACTGTTTTACAATTGCAAGGATACAACTTGATGTCGCTGTAATTTCTTAAGTAATGAGCCTATTGACGTTTCTTTAATTCTATAAAGAAATAAATAATACGTTAATTATTATTAAACGTTAATTAAGAAAAATAACTTTTTGCTAATAATCTTTATAGGATGTAACTATGGTAACGTGCAAACCATCTTGGAATGCATTTGCGAAGAGGCAACGCACTTTTAGGCAATTTTCAATCACCATGTACAGTTACTTACAAAAGTAATTGGAGATTGGAATTATAAGAAATAGTGGCATTTTCCTCCAGGAAAAATGTTGCACTGTATGCCTCATAGTTAGATAACCAACATGACGGTACAAATATGCTCCAAAACATGGCATCCCAAGATATTCCTCATTTGGAGCAAGGAAAAATTTACTCTTATAGCACGATTTAGAGAACCAAGGGATAGATAGAAAAAATGCCATTCACGTTAACTTCTAAGAGATAGGAACTAATACAAAGAAAAGGAAAATGATAATATGGACATCATGCAGAAATCGTTCGCACACACACTCAGAGAAAGAGAAATAGAAAGCATGGAAGAAAACTGGGAAAGGGAGAAAAAGGAGAGGAGGAAACAAGGAAAGAGGGAAAGAAAAATGGCGCAAGACATCTATATAAATTAAATTTAAACGCTTGTGAATACACAGTCTCCTTCTCTCTCCCCTGCCCCTTTTCTCTCTGTCTTGTATTTTTCTCCATGTGCGGGATAAATCTCTTTCAATAGCAATCGCGAACATCATTTATAGCGCATAATTTCTAGAAGAAAATAGATCGAAAGCCGCTCGTGGAATCGATCCAGAGACCTTACGAATGAGTCTGACAAGCTCACCACTTAGATACAGAAACCAAAAACAAATATGTTGTTAAATCGGCTATTAAACTCGCTACTCTCAGCGGTTTATTTACATAAATCCTAGATTTCAAAACTATCTTTCAAGAACGTAAATCCCACTTGCTGGCGGCGCGAATATTCGCCAATCCCAACTGGTAAGAATGAAAAGAAATTTATTTGAAATTCCGCCTTCAAAATGTATTTGGCAAAAGTGGGTGTTGTAAACGGTTGGGAATTTAAATACATCATCGGGAGCACCAATTTCCAGCTGCCTAGCGTGGCGTATTGGTAGGATGCTGGCTCACGAAATGAAAACCCGGGTTCGATCCCCGACGGGCGCGTGAGATATCTTCTGCTTCTTTTATTAAAAATATATTTTTAAAAGTTTTATTTTATTGTTAATATTTTATCTCTTGCATTTTCAAGATTGTTTTTAAAAATACAGTTTGTGTAAAATGTTAAGATCGTAGATTATATTAAATTAGTGACCATGTGTTAGGGTATGTTAGGTAAGGTCAGGTTCGGTTATGTTGTTTTAGACTTTCATTTCTTTCTTTCAACATACACTTCTATCAGTTTGTGCAAACCTGACCTTACTTAATCCTCGCTAATCCATGGTAACTATAATGCAACTCGTTGGGCGGGGGCCCAGGCCTCGGTTAGCGGTGGGTTAAGGCTAAATAAGGCTAACCGAGGGATGCGTTTCTCTGATGCTCACGCCACCCAGCTCCCTTCGGACGCACCATGCCCCCTTGCACACCTTCAAGTAGCCTCTATGTGTATGCCAAAACAACCATGAATAATAAATATGAACACATAAAAATATATTTTGAAAGAGAAAAAGAAAAATATTTCCCCTGCCAGGATTCGAACCCGGTTTTTTATTTAGTAAGCCAGCGTCTTAGCGCTACACCAACCTAGTACCTGACAAATACTGGTTTGGTTGTTGTATTTATAGTGGATGGCGTCGGAGCCTGTCACAATGACATCGCAGGCACGATAATTTCCAACCTTTTTACTATTTACATCCTCAACGTTTGAGTGCGGGCAGTAGATATTTGTATGATGCCTTTTTGGTAAGTGGGCCATCGATTCCGCGCAAATTTGCGCTCTTGGCTGATTATCATCTCGGGAGTGTTCCTAGTTATTGGTACGCCTCGAGCATGAATGTTTGTGTGTGTGCCTTTAATCAAATTCTATGAATATCAGTATATAATGGTTAAAAACATATATATCAAATGGAACAAGGTTCTTTTGAGTGAACAACGTTTTCAAACTGTTCTAGAGCGTTAGTCAGCAATCGGAAAGTCCTGGGTACAGTGTCACCTGATTTTTTATGCGAGAGTTGTTAGCCCTCAAAGTTCTTCATGTTAACCTTATGGGTGAATGAGAGACGCCAAATACGTAGATAAAAGTGACTGTTACATCTCCTGGGAGATTGTCCTCTGACATCAAGTGAGTATTGTTAAGGTGACTCAAGGTTGTCTTGACTACCGAGTGAAAATAATTCTAAGATAAGTCCCTGCCATTATTAACGAAAAAGTTTCCTAAGTTCTGGCGAGAGTCTGCATAAGGACCATGGAGAGCCAAAAGGGCAATATGTATGGTACCGCTTGAATTGGGGGCTCGGTGTTTTGGGAGGTCGATAACCTCGGTTCTGGGAGGTCTTTAACCCCCCATAAATTTTGTGTGGGCGATGACCCTCTCCCCTCAATTTTTGTCGGAGTGATGACCCCCTTCCCCTAACCCTAAATGATCCCCAAAATAATAAAAAATGAAGAAAACACGCTACCAACCCATCCAGTTATTCTCGTAGAAGTCAGACTCGGTTTCGGCCCTCGGATCGGCGGCACCGGGGAGGCCACTTCTCTCTCAAGTGCAAGTGTTAGTGATGAACTATATTTTTTGGGTTCGTGACTGAAACACGATGTGGAAACGAAACTTGATTACACGGACTTTACCAGAACAGGTCTGGAAAATTTCGAGCATGAATACAGACGTGAACACTCGAGTTGATCCTTAGAGGTTAACCCGAATAACCCATTGCATATAAGATAGCTTGAAATGGTTAAGAAGAAGAAAATCAATGTCGGCAAGTCAAGGTCAGCCAGAAATAATAAAGCCACGGTGGATAATCCCATAGAAGAGATCTTCGAGGAATGGGAGAAAGCACAAGGGGCAGCAGCAACAATTGACGCGCCAGAATCATCATTGACACCAAGGGGAGCAACTACAAAAGCAGTAAAAAAAGACAATGCGACCGTGAACCTAAGCACACGGAGATTATAGAGGTGTAAATGATGGACACACCAAAAATAAGGACGAAGAAGAAAGTTCCAAAAGAAAGAGATCGCCAGAAGGGGATGAAGAAGAGGGAATAAATAGACATAATTAAGAAAATCTAAGAATTGAGAATGCTTACTTAAAAGGTAGGGTGGAAGAATTGGAGAAAAGCAATGAAAGATTGAGGAAGGACAACGAAAGACTGAGACAAGCAGAATTGAAGATGTTAGTCTGGAAGACGAAAGTGGATAGACGAGAACAAGAAGCTGAGAAACTGGAAAGATCTCTTATATTGCTGAGATAGGATACAATTGATGAATCGGTGAAAATAAAAGAACTTGAAGTTACGAACCAACAACTGGAATTACAATAGCTGGCCGTGGATTAGAAGATCACGAAATTGGAGGACGAGATTAACAGATTGTACAAAGAAAATGAAAGCCTTAAGAGCCAGAAAGAACGACCGATGACAGCTACACCAAGAATTACTTCTGCAGAAATGCTGAAGAGCGAGATAAAACTTCATGAGAAGGCTAAGATAATAGAAGGGAACAAAATAAACACAAAACCCACTCTAGTGGTGAAGCCCAGGAAAGGAGAATCAATCAAAGATACAAGAATGAGGCTAACGAGGTCAATTAAGCGGAAGATATGATTATTTTCCAAAGAGTGCAAACGAAGACGGTTCCACTGCTCCAGATGGCTACACCAAGTGATGAAAGCGAACTCATAAACCACCCTGACAGGCGTCACTTTAACTTCACTAGCAAAAGAGTAAAGAGAAATCCCCTCATGATAGCGTATGGCTTTCCATCAGAATTAAAGGAAGGAAAAGGGATAGATAAATTGATTAAAACAAATCTGGCGTCACTTACAGAAGAAGAGAAAAGGATGATTAAACCAAGGTTTAAGACGGGACCGAGGAACCAAGACATGTACCATCTATTCTTTGAGATACTTCGACCGGTTAGAGAGTAATTGCCTCGTAATCCAAGAGCTTCCATTGGTTACGAGGCAACAAATTTTAAGGGTTATCTGACAGTAACCACCTGCATGAAGTGCTTTGATTACGCTTACACTACCGGACATTGTAGAAATGATACCAGATGCGGGATATGCGCGAGCAAGGACCATAAAATACTGAATGTAAGAATAAGGTTTAAAAAGTGTGCATACCATGCCATTTTAGAAGAACACTCTGCGAAGCAAAAACTCATCTTGAATGCTTTCAATTTGAAATAAATTTGCAACGCACAATAGACAAATATGATTATGACTTATAACTCATCAAAATGTGACGAATCACCTAACTGTAAAAGATAAAACCCGTCATGTATGGAGAGAAGATGCCTAAACAAGTTGTTAGAATATTACAACAATAAGAAATAGAACTACTAATTAACTGGATAAAAGAAGAATTTGTACCTAAAGGAAACTCTTTAAATAAAATCAGGCATAATTGATCTTACTGTGAACAACCAAATCAAATTACATTTTATAAATCCTGAACTGACGACGTTCCCTAGGGACTTTACGGAAATAGTAGCAGTATCGCATGACAATTTTGACCTGGATGCTCAGGATTATTTTAAAATAGAAGTTCAAGAAAACAAACATAATGAAACCCGAGGATTCCATTGACAATCCTAGCTCTAGGCATAGGCTTATGGAAGAAGGAACTGGTAGAAGTCCTAAAGATACTGAAAAACTGGGAACAGAAGATTACAGGCATTGGTTTTAACATGAAAGTAGAAAATCACGCACTCTTTAGGACTATCAAAAATGAAGAAGCAACAATAGGTGATAAATTGGAAGCTAACAAAATCAGTGAAGAAGATCAACATAATAACGACTCGGATCCTGGATATAACGGAAACAAAACCCCAGATGATGGAATAAAGGGGATAGAAGAAACGGAATATCAAACAAAATAAAAGAGTATTAAAAACAAAAAGAGCTGGAGATCGTGGATTCCAAGGCTATACAGAAAAAAGTACAGCAAAAACAAAAGGAAAGTTGAAGATGAGGACAAGTTTGAAGAAGAAGATTAAGGAGAAATAGCAAACGCTGGAGAAGTTGAAGAAGAAGAAGGAAATGAGAGAAGGAATAGTACATCGCTGTTTAACCCGACTGCATTCTACGAAAACGTCCACCTAAATCATACTTTGTCAACACTTTGAGTCAAATATTTTGACGGCGGCTATCAGATATTAATTACCCATTTGCACCACCAAGGAAAATCCGATCCGAAAACACTGACAGGCCGGGAGTTTGACTGAGGCGGTACATCTGTCAAAGGATAACGCAGGTGTCCTAAGGCCAGCTCAGCGAGGACAGAAACCTCGCGTGGAGCAAAAGGGCAAAAGCTGGCTTGATCCCGGTGTCCAGTAAGCATAGGGACTGCGAAAGCAAGGCCTATCGATCCTTTTGGCTTCGAGAGTTTCCCGCAAGAGGTGTCAGAAAAGTTACCACAGGGATAACTGACTTGTGGCGGCCAAGCGTTCATAGCTACGTCGCTTTTTGATTTTTTGATGTCGGCTCTTTCTATCATTGGGAAGCAGAATTCCCCAAGCGTTGGATTGTTCACCCACTAATAGG